>JAECUM010003822.1:0-20780 GCA_016617855.1 Megalonaias nervosa
GAGAGAGAGAGAGAGAGAGAGAGAGAGAGAGAGAGAGAGAGAGAGAGAGGACGTTATGATGTTGCCTCTTACATGCTTCTAGTTTCTCACCGGAACCTTTTCATCTTGATTGCAAAAGATTTCGTTTGAGTAGGTTTCTCACGCAACAGGTCACTATATAAGATTAGTGTCTTAGAGTTTTTAGCGTATTCATTCAGTTCTCAAACAGTCAAGAAGATTAACGAGTCAACACAGATCGACCTGCTGGTCAAAGTTTTGCTACGATTCATCCGAAAGCATAATTCACAGGCGAAAGTGTCAGCAAAACTTACCTTTTTGGTCTATGATTTGATGAGAGACATAGAAAAGTGCATAAGTCCTGATGAAGTTTGCTATATTTGTAAGGTACATGGGCTTTTGTCTCCAATATGTCCGCTTCGTCCAATAAAGAGAGACAAAAGTCAAGATACCTGTTATCGTTGTCAGGAGAAAGGACACCGGACTTCAGAGTGCCCTAAGAAAAAGAAAAGAAACAAGAGGAGAAAGTGTAGAGGGGTTCAGAAGAAGGAAGTTCTGATGTGGAAGAACTTGTGCCAATGAAGAAATGAAAATGGAAAACTGGACTATTTGAGCCAATGTGTTGACCTATAGCCACAAACGGGAACTGGAGAGAAAGCGTAAGTGTCTCTTGGTCTTCATTTTTATAATAAGAATGGTGTATATTGTTTTTGTATTGTCACTGCACGAATATATGCTCTTTCACCTCTCTCTATCCCTCTGGATAATGTTTTAGTTGGAATTGAAATGGAAGGGATGTTTTCCTTCACGTACGCACTTCAAGCATGCAAGTGAGATCAAATTTGTCAGTCTGTTCATCCATCGTTGTTATGTCTTGATTTTTTCTAAACACTTTAGATAAATTTTCACACACGCATACACTGACGCCATAGAATGATTGTGTGTTTGTTTCTTTCCCTTAACAAAAAGCTTATCCCTTAACAAAAAAATGTGTGTGTTTGTGTGTTGGTCTGCCCTAGTACGTTTTGTGTGTTTGTGTGGACACATATGTTTGTGTGTATAAGTGTGTGTTTTATCATAACAAAAACGACCTTGTCCCTACACTATGTGGATAGTATATAATGTGTTTTTTCCTTCCCTTCTGTGTTGATAGTAGGCATTGTGGGTTTTTTCTTCCCCTTCTGTGTTGATAGTAGATATTGGGGTGTTATTTTCCTTTCCCTTCTGTGTGGATTGTAGAATGTGTGTTTGTGTGCGTTCGCGTACGTTTGTGTGGATAGTAGAGTGTGTGGGGTTTTTTTTCTTCTCTTCCCTTCTGTGTGTATAGTAGATATTGGGGTGCTATTTTCCTTTCCCTTCTGTGTGGATTGTAGAATGTGTATTTGTGAGCGTTCGCGTACGTTTGTGTGGATAGCAGAGTGAGTGGTTTTTTCTTCTCTTTCCTTCTGTGTGGATAGTATATATATGGTGTGTTTGTGTGCATTCGCGTACTTTTTGTGTGGATAGTAGATATGGTGTGTTTTATGCACTCGCGTACGTTTGTGTGGAGAGTAAGTATGGTGTGATTTGTCTTCTCTTCCCGTCTGTGTAGATAGTATATATGGTGTGTTTTATGCATTCTCGTCCGTTTGTGTGGATAGTAGGTAGGGTGTGTTTTTTTTCTTCTCTTCCCGTTTTTGTGGATAGTAGGTATGGTGTGTATTTTCTTCTCTTCCCGTCTGTGTGGATAATAGGTGTGGTGTGTTTTTTATTCTCTTCGCGTTTGTGTGGATAGTAGGTATGGTGTGTTTTTTCTTCTCTTCTCGTCTGTGTGGATAGTAGAGTGTGTGTTTTATGCGTTCGAGTCCGTTTGTGTGGATAGCATGTATGGTGTGTTTTATGCATTCGCGTTCGTTTGAGTGGATAGTAGAGTGTGTGTTTCATGCGCTCGCCTAGCGTTTGTGTGGATAGTATATGTGGTGTGTTTGTGTGCGTTCGCGTTAGTTTGTGTGGACAGTAGAGTGTTTTATGCATTCGCGTCCGTTTGTGTGGATAGTAAAGTGTGTTTTTTCTTCTCTTCCCGTCTGTGTGGATAGTAGAGTGTGCGTGTTTTATGCTTTCCCGTCCGTTTGTGTGGATGGTAGATAATGGTTTTTTGTTTTTTCTTCCAGTTTGTGAGGATAGTAAGTATGGTGTGTTTTATGCGTTCCCGTTCGTTTGTGTGGATAGTAGATAATGTCGGTTATATGCATTCGCGTTCGTATGTGTGGATAGTAGATAATATGTGAAGTGAGTGTAAGGGATGTTTTCCTTCACGTCCGTGCTCCACGGACATAAAGCGGAGCGCTCGTCATTAACCAGTCGCGGTGTGGGTTTATGGTGAGGAGGACGGACGTGCGCCACGCTGCTCTCGCTTTCAACAAAGTTTTTGGATTTATACTTCAAGAAACTTCAAGGAATGAGAGGAAAAACAACAAAACAGATGAAAAAGGATATTCACACAGGATTTATTCAAGGTTTTCGCCGAAATTGTGATTCGAGGACAAAAAACAGCAATCAACACTAAGAAGCACATGGCTGCAGCTACAGGGGGTCACATCTCAGAACAAAGGAACAAAGGAAACTGACCACGGACTGGACAGACTACACCGCACACACAACGCATAAGGTAAAGAACGCATTTTATAATTGCAACTAAAATTACAATAACAAAACAATTACAATTATAATTACAATTATAATTATCGTTTCCACGTTTTACATTAATTTAATCTAATCTAATTGAACGTTGTTGATCATACTCTAGTTTAAACATCATTTAACCAATAAATTATGCCCTTGCCTTAAATGACAACAAAGTTCAACATAAATGATCATATATCAATATCAATTTATTAACATTTTAACCCAATAAAGTTATCCCCATACATACCTCGCCATAGTAAAATCGAACAATTACACCATTTTAACCCCTAGCACGCATTTTACAATCACAAATAAAATTACAATTACAATTATATTCATCGATTCCACTACTTACAATAACTTTATTAAACACCGGTAACATTGCCCTAGTTTAACACCGTTTAACCAATAAATTAGGACCTGGCTTTAAACGACAATATAGTTTAACACATTCTTATAAATTCTGTACATCTATGACACGAAAAAAGGATTGAAATCTACCAAGTCTAACAACCAATCAAATCACTCCAACCACATAAGACTGTAACACTATACAACATTCAGTGCTGAAGTAGGTCAAACCCGCCAGCTAACTGTATACACCCATTAATGAGTTATCCTATTACTGACATACGACTCACTACTAAACCGCTGTCTGAATACAGGTATATCGAAGTATACGGTATGGAATTTCAGGTTTCCCACACTAAAGTACTTGTCGTAGATCAGAGCCAAGGTCGTACTAAAACAACCTTATAAAGCTGATATTGGCCATAAGATTAGGGAATATATACGGTCAAATCTGAACGATAAATTAACTATACTTTAAGCTACACTAATTTACCAACATCACTAACACACTGACTGACACTACTAGACAGAACAAACACCATGATAAGGAAGGATTAACAGCAACGAAGAAAAGGAACAGCATTAAATGTCGCAGCAAATAATGAAGAAACCAACCCAAGAAAGGAAATAAAGAATACAGATAACAAGAGGAAGAAAAATAAAGAAGATTTAAATAGAGACGAACAGGAGAGAGAAGAAGGAGCAGAGGAAAGATGCAAATAACTACCGAAATCTACAATTTGCCACACAGAAAAGATATAACTAACCAGATTGCCTACACAGAAAAGATGTAAATAACTATTCAGCCAAATTTGCCAGACAAACAACAAAGCAAGGGGTAGTCCAGGAAGCTCTACCTGCTACCCCACAAAAACCCCGGTCCTGGTATCGAAGCAAAGGTAAGGGATAGTCCAGGACATCCCCCCCCTGCTGTCCCATAACCCCCCCCCCCCGGACACGGACAAGCACAAAGGCAAGGGACAGTCCAGGCGGCTCTGCCTGCTGTCCCACAAAATACAACCAAAGTCTTCGGTTTGACTCTTGAAGACCAAAAATTCAACTGTGATCCTTTTGGACGGCAGCTCAAAAATCACAACCTAACATTACCTAAGCGGTGATACAATTGTAACGGATGGCCCACATCCAGCTGATTGGGAATTATTTAGAACCATATAAGTACGCCAAGTACGCGAAATTCCAACACAACATTATATTCTAAATTCAACAACTCTGCAATATTCGGTCAATTGCTCAGGTGGCTCACACAAAGTTGGTATAGGGACACCCATAGGTATAACTGGGCACAATTTGATCGAAGTCTGCCCGGCTGAGATAAAGCAGGGTGGACTTGATCTTTGGTGGCGGGTGGTGTGGGGATTGCGGCCGCGGTGGGAGACCTGGTGGTGGGTCTGCGGTTTGGGAGCGATGTAGATACGCCCACTTTATTTAGGGGATATGATGGCACCATGCTCATACCCCGAATAACACGGCACAGGAAAGGCCCAGCCTAGGGCCAAGCGCCCCCTTAAGGGGACTGTCGCCCAGCCTAGGGCCACAACCAGTCACAAAAGCACTGCGTGCATACGCGACTATAATCCGAATCATTAACCAGTCGCGAAAGCTCTTAGTTAGCATATACGACTTAAATCTTCTAGTTAGTTAGTCTGGCTACCCGCGTTGACTAGTCAACACCTTTAGAGATGAACGTGTTTAACGAATTAAGACATAGTTGGTTCTGGATGGTGGATGGAGCCTATGTGGTGGAAAGACTTCAACAGGAATGGAGGTTCACAGGCAGTCTAGATTTTGTGATCAGACTGAAAGTAGCCAGGGATCTGTTGCAAGGCATGATAGAGGAGGAGGTAGAAAAGTTAAGAGACTTCATCCATCCTAAATATATGAGAGTGGGCACCTTGAAGCGAGCCCTTGATGTTGTCATCGAAGTGAGGTGCTTTTTGGAAGAGATATTGAATTTGACAGAGTGGTCTTTTGTCAAATGGGGTTTAGAGGAGTTAAAGAAAGCTGAAGACATGATGAAAAAGGTATTGGAAGAAGAAGGGAAGAAGATTAAAGAGACATGGGCAAAAGAGAGAAAGGACAAAGAAAACAAAAAGAAGAAAGAGGACTTTGAGAGACTGAGCAATAACTGGATTAAGGGACAGGAAAAATTTAGATCTATGGGATATCCTGACTGGATGTCAGAGAAGGAAAATAAGAAGAAGAAAGGAATTATAGAGAAAGTGAGAACCTGGTGGAAGAATTGGAGACAACAGAAGAAGAACCCACAGGCCCTTTTCAGGGGTACTTTCATATGCCTCAAAAAGATATTTATTCGTTCTTGCCTATTTGTGAGTCTATGTGAGCAGCAGGCAGGGTGAACCCTACAAATTGGTTTCGAGCAAGTTTTTCATAAAATAAATGTTCCTACAAGGGCTGAAAAAAAAAGGTCAATAACGCTAAACCGAACCTCCTAACTTTTATTATTACCGTATAGTTTGAAAAACGAATAATAAATCGTTTGGATTAGCTCATTTTTATTATTTTATTTTTGACTTTTTTGTTTTTTATGTTATAATGCGTTTAGTTTACTCGTCGGGTCAATTAATTTTTGTCGTTCACCCTGCCTGCTGCTGTAATTTAAACAATTATTATAAATATTATTAATATGGTTGTCATCGGAGAACCTCATTCTGCTAGATTAGCAAGAGAGCGACTAGAAGCAATCAGAAAATATTTACCTGTTCGTGATGCTGTCAAGCAACAATTACAAGAACGACAAGAATCTCATGTTGAATTTGAAGAGGATACAAAACAATTATTTAAACCTATTACAGAGACAACTAAACCTCTTCCTCCTGTTTTAGAGAAAACCGCTGAGGCAACTGGAAAAATAGCAGAGAGAACAAAACAGACAAAAAGAATTTTACGAGAACTTCCAGCTGATATAGCTGCTGCTCAACCAATACCTGTAGTCGCTGAAGCATCAGCTCCTAAACAAGATAAGGTTGTAATTAGTACTACTGCTGAATTGGAAGATAAATTTACTGTAGATGCTGTTAAAACAATTAGGGGGACTGATGACGCAAATCTATTAGCTGTGCTTGCTTTTACTGGTTTTAGTCGGAGAGAAAAATTAATGAAACCTGAAAACGTTAAAGATATTAGAACCCGTGATCAGTGGTATAAAGCAATATATCGCATAAACATGAATGTTGAAAAAATTAAATCTGGTGATCCAGAATATCGAGATTATATAAATAAAATTAATATTTTAGCTAGAATGCAGGAAGAAAGAGATAGAAAGGAGAAAGAAATCAAGATACAGGCGAAAGTAGAGAAGAGAAAAGCAAGAGAAGTAGCAGCAGCAAGACCAAAACGAAAATATATCAGAAGAAAAAAACCAGCTCCTGAAACAACATCGGAATTACAGCCTACTCCTGAAACAACATTGGAATTACAGCCTGCTCCTGAAACAACATTGGAATTACAGCCTGCTCCTGAAACAACATTGGAATTACAGCCTGCTCCTGAAACAACATCGGAATCACAATCATCATTATCATTACCACCACCATTAAGATCATCACCACCAATGACAAGGGGAGCAGCAAAAAGAATACAAGAAAGAAAAGAATCAAAATATTTTTCCCAACCTCACGGAAAATTCTAGAAAAACAACAACAACCACCACCACCATCACGATCAATACTAACTCAACCGGACATAGGAATACCAATGGGAATTGGTTCTCAACCGGGGGGAATTGAAGAATATGAAAGGAGGAAAAAAAGAAAAAAAGCAGAAAAACTAGAATTCATTGAAAAATTACTTGATAAATCTGATAAGGAAGAATTAATGATACATCTGACGGAAGTAAGAGAACATAAAAAGTATCTGATGGAACAATTATCAAAGGAAAAATATGAATTTCCTAGAGGAAATTTACAAAAAAAAAATAACAGAATTATCAGAATATGAAGAAAAACTGAATTCAGGTTTAGAAAAACTTTCTACTGGAAGTGGTCTCTCTACCGGAGGTGATTTTACTCTATGTCCTAATAACGTTATCTCTGACGTTGAACGTCTGGAGATTCTCATCGGGGGGAAACGAGCTGGTAATAATTCTCCAGAAATAATTAATGAGGCGGCTGATATTTGCAGACGGTTATTTACTGGCGGTATCATGGACGTTGATGTTTATCAGTCTCTTATTAATGAAATTGCCGATGACTACTACAGTGACTAAGTACGTAATTAAATACAATTACTATAATAAAATGATCGTACATAGTACTCAACGTGGACCAACTACGGTCAGGGTAATAAACTCACGATTACCAGTATACAAAACAACCTACGGAGATGGACTAGGTGATGTTGTTCAGGGTCTATTTAGAAGGATAGCCCCAAATGCAATACCGATCGCAAAGCAACTGGGAATGAAAGCTATTGATGTTGTTCGTGAAAAAGGTATTGGTGCTATGGGTAATCTCGCTGGTAAAGCATTTTCAGCGATCAAAGATAGACTAGCACGATTAATACGACGAAAACCTCAACCTGTAAAATTACCTAGTACTGAAGTAATGCCTGCAAATGTCAGTAAAATAATAAATCAAGTTGCTAATCAAAAACTAGCAGAGTTGGCTGATGTACCAATGTCAGAAAAAGAAAAAATATAACCGCTAGTCTGATAGCAGGAAGTGGTCTCACTTCCCGAAGTGGTCTTCGTTTTAGACGATAATAATTATAATAAAGATGTTCAAGCGCATATCTGATCCAGCATTTGACATGGACGCACCAGTACTTAAAGATGAGTCTGTGCGTGATTATCAATATTATTCTTATGACGCTCGAATTCCAGATCAACGTGGACGAATTGAACTACAAGTTCAGGATACAAGTAGGTATTTCTTACCCGCTGAGGCTTTTATTGAGGTTGAAGGTGAAATTTTAAATATCGCTAATCCTGCAGCACCAGTAGCATATGAAGACGACGTTAGTGTCGGTTTTGTTAATAATGGTATTATGGCGTTATTTGATAGCGCTACGTACATGATTGATGGTAAAAATATTGAATCAATTCAGAAGGACGTTGATGTTGCTACGACGATATTAGGCCTTACAAGATACAGCGACGATTATTCAAGATCGGCTGGCCCGTCAATGATGTTTGCAAAGGATACAACTGATTCTCCAGAGTATCGACAATATGAAATAGGACGACCAAGAAATTTTGCTAGAAACGCCGATGTGGATGTACAAAGTATGATTATTAATGTAGATCCAGATTTTAACTTGGGATTTAGATCACGTCGAGCAATGTTGCGTGGTGGAAGAAGAGCATTTTCATGTGCGATTCCACTATCACATATATTTGGATTTTGTAGAAATGTCAGAAAAGTCATTTTCGGAGCTAAGCATACAGTTGTACTTGTACGAAAAGCAACCGACAACGATGCATTATGGCGACCCGCTGGTGATGCTGGTAGAGTAATTCTGACAAAACTTTCATTATGGATGCCGGTGATGACTCCAACAATACCTAAAGAAGAACATCTACTCTCTTTTATGAATCAAGGTGGTAAATCAGCATTATCGTGGTTAACAATGACCACAGATGCTATCCAGAGTAATATTAATGGTTTATTTACATGGCAAATAGCTTCTCAGCAAGGTGTTTCTGCGCCACGACATATATTTATTGCGCTTCAAGATGCTACACGGGTGGATAATCAACTACGTAGTATTATGATATTTGACAATCTTGATGTTTCTGAAGTTTCTTTAAGAATAAATGGACATCAAGAACCATCCGAGGATATTTTACTGAATTTCGATCAAAATCATGTAGCACGTACATATCACCGTCTGATGACGTTCATGGGTCGTGATCAAAACATTGATACTGGTTTACAAATATCACAATTGGATTTTACAACCCTATATCCAATTTATTACTTTTCGCTCGAACATTTAGATTTAGCCAGACAGTCAGTAGTCGATATACATTTTCGAGCTCGTGTGACAATAGCTCCTATTGTCAATTACAGAGCAATTGCTGTGATACTCAGCGATAAATCGATGTTACTTGAAGGTGCTGGTGGACGAATGAGAGTCGTTGATGCGCCAGTAGAAAACATGTAATTAGATCGTTTATGAATATTATAATGTCGTATAATCACGTTAGTGTTAGTCTGACTCCTGGTCAGATTAAAAGGATACAATCAGCATCAAAAAATAATTGCGGATTAAAAATATTGCTAAAGAAAGATCAGATGAGCGGTTCAAATAAATTATCTCTTACAGAACGTCAGCTCGGGTATTTCAATGAAGCCAAAAAATCAAATAAAGGTATAAAACTTAATCTTTCTGCGGGTGCCATTAAAGATATCATTAAGACGGGTGGTATATTTCCACTTCTTGCTGCTATACCAGCATTAATAGCCGCTGCAGCCCCAGCTGTTGCAAAAGCAGCTGCATTAGGCGCTGTTGGAACTGCTGCTGGAATGGCATTAAAGAAAGCAACAGGAAAGGGAATCAAAAAAAGGGAAGGGGTCTAAGATTACCAGGGACTCCACATTCATGGTACGGAAAAGGCCTAAGATTACCGGGAACAGTTTACTGATATCTCCTATGTCCAATTTTGATTTACTAGATGCTGCTAAAAAATTAAAAATAAAAAATTTCAGAGGTGTTTTTATGCGTGATTAATTACCAAAACAACCAAACAATATTGAAACTGGTATTATTAATCTCGATGAAAACTCCGGCCCAGGCACGCATTGGGTCGCTTATGCAATTGATCCACGTGGAATTATTTATTTTGATTCATATGGACTAGCTCCACCAAAAGAATTTTTAAAGTATATTAGCGGCTATCAAAGTACTCCAATATGGTATTCAACGTTACCAACACAAACATTAACTGATCCACCAATATGTGGTCGAGAAGTACTTAACGTACTTGATGCTATATCAAAATCAACAAAACCACCTCACAAAGTGGTACATGAATATACTACGACGTCACATTTAAACAGACATTAGTAATATAATGGTGGATATTTATGGAAGATCTTCTCGTGGTAAAGGTCATCAGCAAGCTGATTTATCTAAATACGCAACTCTCGATCAGCTCAGAAATGAGATTGACGATTTATTAAACATAACCAATGTGGATCAAAATGAAGTAGTCGTTTTTCAGGATAAAGAAGGACGATTAAAAACTAGTAATATACAACTACCAGATGTACTTATACGAGTTCCTAATGCGGTTGTTAATAATATAGTTACTTTTACTGATCAGGGTAAAATACAAGATTCCGGTACGTCAGTCAACGATTATATTAAGAAAGCTGGTGATTCATTCACGGGTTCAATTATTATGAACCGAAATAAAATTACAGGTCTTGGAAACCCAACCGCAGATGCAGACGCCGCAACAAAGAAATACGTCGACGATCAAGAATCTAAGTACGTATTGGCCAACGGCGGTATAATGCGTGCATTTCTCAACATGAATAATAATGGTATTAATAATCTTAGAACACCGGAATATGATTTTGATGCTGCAACGGAAAAAGTATGTTGATGATAAGGAAATTCCTATTTCAACTTCGTTAAAAACAATCGGTGACGAAATTACTACACTTAGTGCTACTTTTTCTAAACATTTAGAAACGTTCTTAAATTTTCGTAGAAATGTAAACAAACCCTTTAAAGAATTTTTGGGGAACAACCAACCGTTGAAATAAAACTCTCCGACGTTAACACGAAACTCAACGACATTGTCAGTGGAATACCTACTATTGTTCAAAAAACTAATCTGATTAAAATTCCACACGGACAAATTAAAAATATCGTGTACACAGTAGCATCAGGATCATCAACATGGACACCACAAAATAACACACTTGAACATACCGCAGAAGTAACTGGGTTATACAGGTTATCTATATACGATTCGGAAATTAATGCTGCCACTTCATTATCACCGAATGAATATCGTAATCCTCTATTGGTGATGCTAACCAAGAACATCAAAGAAATCTTTACGCTGATATCAACGGAAATACCTCCGAGACGTTACTGGTGGTGCCTAGAATTCGTAACTGAAACTTAATTAAATGACGTTGTTAGTATAATGGATCAAACTCAGTCTCGCATTGACGTTCAACGTTACAGATGCAATCAGGTATGTGAGCGTCTCACTAAACTAAATAATTTTATCGACTATTATAACACGAAAATAAAAAAATACAAAAGACGTATAGTTGTTATTGATGTAGTTGTTTACTCGGTTTCTGCTGTTATTGCTGGAACAGGATTATTATTATCAACATTGACGATGACAGCACCTACTGTTATAACCATTATTGTTTCAGCATCAACGACTATTGCTGGTGTTCTCGGTATTATAGCCAAAAAGATAGATACCTGTACAAATGCTAAATTGCACGATTATATGATTAAATTACATACAGTGGCAGAGGCATGTTCTAAACTATCTTTGTACGTTTCTTCGTGTGTCAGTGATGGTGAAATATCCGATACTGAATTTGCGATGATGATGAAAACCTATGATGACGCTTTTAAGGTGATCGCTAATGATTTTAATGAATTAAATAATAATGAATAATAATAATGACAGACAGGGAGTTACTTCAGCAGATCGTCACTAATACAACTCCGTCAAAAACTACTATGATATCGTTAAGTTCGACCAATCCTGAATTTAGTGTCAATTTTCCAACATCAATTCCTGCAAAAGAAATAGCATTAGCACAGTTACGGTTTATTATAGCTGGCCAAATATTAGATCAAAATCATTTGGTGGACTACAGCCAAATAATTCATTAATATTCGCTAATAAGAATAAGCCTGATGGAACTCCTGATTGGCAAGTAGTTGCTATTCCAACGGGCAGTTATCAAATAGAACAGATTAATGATGAGTTCCAACGCAGAATTAAATCTGTTACAGGAAAAGAATCAAAAATAGCAATTACTGTCTACGAACCAACACTATCTGCGGTTATTGAAATAAATTCTCCTGATTATTCCGTAGATATTTATCAAAGTTCGATTAGATCAGTATTAGGATGGCCTGATATTCCACCGGTTTATAATGGAGTTTCAGAACCAAAACTAGAAGAATTTAAAACGAGTGAAGAAAAATTCATTAAAGATCCAGAATATCGAGGAAAACAACCATGGAGTAATAATACAAGATTTGGATTTCCAAACGAAGATAGATATTACTTTACCGATTTTGACGGTAAAAGAATCCCCAAGTTGAATAAAGCATTATTTATTGTTAACACAGACACCAGGACGAAGATTAGTTTCTATACTGTTGATGTAAGATTTATTAAACATTTTTTAGATACTCTTAAACCTGAATACGATAAAACGTTTAATGATTTAAGAAATTTACTTATTTCATTATCACAACATTATAATGAAAGTGTAAAGCAGCAAATAATCGAGTCAATAAAACATTTAAATGGTATCTTGTTCGATTTATACATCGTCAATCGAAGTATTATAAACACTGCGACTAAATTCGATGAAAATCGTTACACAAATCCAGAATCTAAACAAGTATTTTTTGATCATTATAAAATAACAGAAAAAGATTTACAAACATTTATTATACCAGATTTAAATAACGCTGAAATGAAGAAATCATTAAATGATCTTATTGAAGAATATTATCCGAGAGTAATTGAATCATGGAGAAAAATAGCCCCACCACCGATTATACTAAAACACAATAACAATCCCTTTGGTGCCGGACGTCATATCTCACCTGGTATTGTAAATATAACAACAACAATTGCAGTTAATCTAGTATGTGACGTAATTGATGACAGTTGTCAAGTAGATCTTTCAAAGTCTAATCAGGCCCAACAGGGGTATATACTATATACATTCAGTCCTAAAGATCCGCCCGGGTGGTTAATTGTATCTGAACCAATTAATCCAGTTTATCTACGTGTACACAATCCATTTCTGACAAGAATAAATTTCAAACTCACCGACCAGGCAGGAAACATTTTGGATCTAAGACAAGAGTCTCTTAATATTAATTTGTATATACGCTCATAGAACGTCTGATTATTTAATCAGGGGACAAAAAAATAATCTGATGAGTAAATACATGAATAATAATCAATTTCTATGATTAAAGCAATTGTATATATAATAAAGCGAGATAACTCGGCTATCTCTCTCTGCGGAGTAAATTGAACGATTATTTCCCTTACTACTACGTCGTTACCTGTACAAACCCAGTTGTATATACGTGTATAGCGTATTAGTCCGTCTGTCTGTTACCTTAACGAACTATAAATTATACGTGTAATTATTTTATGAATTTTGAAAAACTGAAGTACAGTTCTACATTCTATTAGTAATATAAGTTCTGTGAGATAGCGCAAATATATTATATATACTTAAATTTAACTGTGTTATTGATAAAAGAGCGATGGCCTAAATGGTAAGACGGTTGGACGTAGATCGAAGTTGTGCAGACTCTCGTGTGTTCGAGTCTCCAAAAATGCTAAAGATATTATCTTGCATATGGCGACTGATGCTATTTAATTGGGGGAACCCGGAGAATTTCCTCGATATCCACAACAGACAAAATACACTCTCCTACCATACACCCTTGAGGGGTGTACCTTTTACACTCCCCGGGGTTTTGTATGGGGGGAGAGTGTACAAAATCTGTTGGACGTAGACAAGATTCCCCCGTCATCACCATTTGTATATATTTCATAACCATACAATCATATGTCATTAGGATAAGTTTATATGTAACCTCTGATCCTGCTAAGATGTTGTTTGACAACTTAGGGGATCACATGGGGTTTGTGCTGTCCTCAAAAATCAAAATCATAACCATATGTATATATAATCATAATCATACAATCATCCTCAAAAAACAGTCCCCTGACCTTCTGATCCTGCTAGGATGTCATATGACAACTTAGAGGTTCACATGGGGTTATGGGGACTACATTTTTTTAAATAATTATTCAGAGACTGATATTATTTTTTATTTTAAAGAAATAATTATTATATAATGAACCAAGAAAACATTAATGATATTATTTCTGCTATTAAAAAATTAAAACATAACGGAATAAATCTCTCCGATAATCTCGATCCTGAGAAAATATTATGCGATTATGAAATATTAAAACAAAGAAAAATTGAAAATAAATACACATTACCATCCAATTATAAATTTGTAAAATTAATCTATCAGTCTATGCTTGAATCCTTGGCGGTGGTAAATGAAAAACAGGTAAAGCTATTTGCGCCTCTTGCACGTTCGATCGAAAATATTAGATCCGAACTGTCTCGTGAATACGAGAAAAAGAAAATTGTGGATAATCGTGTAATGCAATTAAGAAAGATTATGTTATTTGATTCTGTCAAAAATGAGAGTGATACTGAGAGCAGCGACGGTGAGGGTACCCATAGTAAAATATAGAGTCGAAGTATATACAATTTATTTATTAAGAGTACAGAGTTAGATATATTCAAATATTATCCGCTGATTATATGTTTTCGAAAATGCTGATCTAGTAATATTATCTGCAACGCGTTTTACTGAAGGTGATATTATGTCAAAATATTTTGCAGCAGAATTAATTGACTTGAACACAATTTCTTCACCATCTGCATTTACAGATTTAACAGATCTTGCAAATCGTGCGCCGCCAGTATTTCCGGATTTACAATTTTGACTCTGTGTAGTAATACGTAGATTTCCAAGTGAATTGTCAAGCTTATTGCCGTTGATGTGGTCAATCACATATCCATCTTTGATTATTCCAAAAAAACACTCGTAGGTAAATCTATGTGAGTAATAATTTTTCTTGCCATTAACAGTAAATCTAAGATAACCATTATTGTTAACCCTACCTACTGGTTTTTTTGATCGGCAGTTTCTAATAACACCATCTCGAGACGCCTCATAATTTGTATATATTGGATGTTTCATAAATTCGTTTTGCTCCATTTATATATAATATTATTTGTCTGAATCATTGTTTTGAAATCTGGTCAGATAATCTTCTACGGTTTTTATAGGAGATTTACCTGATAATGTCAAAGTATTATTTTTTTTGTCATAATATCGTTTTAGTTCTCTATATTTTTTTCCGCCACATTTTAGACACAATTGAGTTTTTCCCCTCACTCCAACACCACACGGAATACATGGTATTGGTCCTGTACTTCCATTTTTGATATTTTGCATATGGTAGTAGCAGTATTTGTTCACGCACGATTTATTACAAAGAGAAGTATATCCAATTCTGAGCCAAGCACATTTGTTTTTTGTTTCAAGCATTATATATATATATACTAAAATTTTAATTTAAATATTTGTTTTAATTATATGGAGGAATTATCGGCAATTGAACCTCAGATATCCAGATTTGATCTTGACAGACTATCAGAACATAAATTTAGTATTTCGATGCAAGATCTGGCATTAACAAATGAGGATATAACCGAACGTATCCGTGAAGCCAAGAAGGAATTTCGTGACGATGGCGCTGCTTATGTATGGTCAACATTCAGAGTTGGAAATGTTACTAATATGATGAATGACGAGCGAGGAAAAGTAATTATTAATCACCTTGATGATCAAAAATATTTTATTTTAATAAAATTTATTGTAAATACAGAAGAAGATATTTGAATTATTCGTGATAAGCGCGATCCAGTCCGTGTGCAGTCAGGAAATAATATTGTTCTCTTAAATAATAAATCTAAACCCGGAATACTGACTGGTATTGATAAGCCATATTATGAACGGGGGTACCCTGTGACTGCAGTTGTATATGCAATATATCCGCTTAATAATAAACCTGACGTCAGGGATCTAAAGCCGATGAAACTGTCAGAGTCAAGAATAAACTGTGTAGCTCAACGAGTTACAGAACATTTTACAAACGCGATACGTGGTAATGGTTTAACAGATTTAAGGCGTAAAAAAATAAGTATGTGGGCAGAATCAGTTAAAGATACCGGAGTGTCTATCAAAGATGTCGCTGAACTAGAAAAGAAATTAAGATTCCCAATAACAGTAAAGACGCTGACGGGAGAGATTTTATATAAACCAAAATACATAAAAAATGGAGCTCCGATAGATATTATTGATCATAATTCGCACGCATGGACCTCAGCAGTAACAATATTTCCACGAGATAGAACGGTTAAATTTTATGATGGATATATATTTGATTTTATCAAAAATATCAACAAAAGTGACCCTGTATCCGTTTGGTTATTTCAAAGTTCAGAATATGATCATTACGATCAGTTTGTACGGCCTAATGGTGATATTTACCGTACAGAATCTCTTAATGTAGAAATGGAAAATCTTGCGCTGAAATATACTTCAGACGATGTCAAAGTTAGACTATTATTAAATAATTGTTTTACAGTTCCATCTGTAGCGGCTCATTTCGCTCAGGAGAAAAATTTATGGAAACCAACACGATCGGAATTTCTTCAAGATATTCATAAAAGCTGTGTAGAATATGGACACGGAGGATTATGGAATACTAAATATAAGTGTAATGACGTTATATCCGTCGATATGGCAGCGTGTTATCCTGGAAGTTTTCTTGGATATGGAGAATGTTCTGAATACTTTAAGAGATTCGGACATCCATCACACGAGATGACCAGGTTGCGATAAACGGACATTTACCAGATTTTGATTTAACCGGATTTGCTCATGTAGAATCATTCGAATTTGCAGAAAATCTCCATCCGATTACTTATACTTGGTTTGGAAGACATTTTTCAGAAAAATGTTGGGTTCCAATAGTACTATTGCGATATATGTTTGATGTTGGAATTTTAACATTATTGAAGGTGAGTGAGGCAATTATATCATATAGTCCACAGAAGCAAGTTTGGTTACCAGAACCAAATAGATTTAATATTGATGATGCCAGGAAAGAATTCCCTAATCTTAATGAAGATGACATTATTAAAATTACTAATAATATACGTAAATGCAGAGACGAGCATGATGAAAAACTTGCAAAAGATCTTGGTAGAAAGATAATTGGTAAATTTACTCAAGGAGGAGCATATGATCATAAAAGACACTGTACAAGATTGATTATGGACGATGCTGAACTCGATTTTATAATTGCTGATACAACAGAAAAAATACATTTATAAATCGGAGTAATGCTTATTTGTCAGACGGAACCAAACTAGGTACAATTGTGAGTTATCTTGATGGTGACTCACCACAATTTACTCATTTAAGATCATCTATGTTGGCATATGTTTCTATAAATCTACTGTCTATGATAAATAAATTTCCTTGTGATGCTGTCAGAGTCGCCACGGATTCGTTTTATATAAATAAAAATATACAGATTTATTTAAACTCGGTAATGGTGAATGGGGATCATGGAGAATAAAACAAGAAAATATACTTAGCTATTCTGAATCTGCCGACGTTGAAATTAAGGAAATATATTACAAAAATAATAATCAAATATCAAAATCATCAGTACCATCTGTATATGATCCTGTATCTAGACATAAAACTGTTTATCTTAATGGATGCGGTGGTTCAGGTAAAACAACTCGTGTGATTAAATTATTCATCAATAATAATTCGGATATAATTGTTTTGACACCGACACATAAATTAGCCAGAGAAATAAAAGAACGAGGAGTAAAATCGTGTACTTATCATAGTTTCTTTAGATGGTGTGGAGACACATGGACTCCTGAGCGAATGGGTGAGAAATATATACCTAAATATATTATATGGGACGAGATATGCACGGTGTCGTTAGAAATATTAAAAATATTCCTTGAATTGTTATTGACAAAGAATACTGCTATAATAATGTGCGGTGATCATGGTCAACCACCACCTTTTATTGGACAGTCTCCACATGAATGGCTGAAGAATAACGTAGATTATTATGAAGAAATAAATGATGACCATAGAGCTATTGATGAATCGCTGAAGGAATTTAAAAGATTAATCAGACTTCAGCCAGACAGAGTACAATGTAAAATAATGCGAGGAGTAATTCCAGAGACTTCTATGAGTGATTTTCTAAATTTATGGAATCCCGCTGATTTAATAGTTGCAAGTAGAAAGATAGTTCGTGATGAACTACAGGAGAAATTATTTCTGTTACATAAAGAAAAGTTTTCAGATCTACCTGTACCATTATGTTATCGCCCAGCAGATACTCGATGACAGAATATTGATGTTGAAATTCCTGGTGGTGGAATACAGAATCTTGTCTTGAACGATATTATTTTAGTCGATATTAATAATGTTGAGAATGCGCTGAGTATGAATAAATCACCGTGGACGTTAGGATACGCTATAACTATTCACTCATCACAGGGGTTAACTATTTCCGATACAAATATTTGGATTATAGATGATCGGATCGAATGGTCGAATTTAGTCTATCTCGCAGTTTCTAGAGTCAGACGAATATCTCAACTACATAGGGTTATTATGAATTTTACAGAAAATAATAATCAAACTGTTAATAATGACGTAATAAGAAAAAAACTATCTGGTTATAAGCAGTGCGATAAAAAAAATAAGCGTGACTTTGATATTGATGTTGAATTTATCATAAAACTAAAACAACTACAGAATAATAATTGTGCAAGTTGTAACTGTAATATGTTATGGCAATATTCGAATAATAATCCAAGACAATTTACCGTAGACAGAATTAATAGTGATCTTGGTCATAAACGTGATAATGTGATGCTAACCTGTCTTGAATGCAATCGACGTAGAGGTTCTGGTTATGTAATTGTATGTGGTGGTAATTGTGTGTCTTCAGGGATTACCTGTAATTGTTCACGTACAAATCCACGTTGAGGGGCTGTAGAATCTAATCTGTAGATTGGAGGTCTACCAGTAGATCTAACTACACTAGAAATTGTATGTGTAGTGACGCTCCAGATAGGATCAGTTGCTCTTTTTTACCACCTTCAAGTTCGCCAGGTTCGTATAAATATCTTACAGTTACATTACCTAATACTGGTTGAGGTTGATGTATGTCATTGCTACGGGGTATATATTTTTTTGTAATCGCATTAGAAGGTTTCATGGAAGTTGAACGAGTAATTTCGTTATTTAATGCAGCTATCACATTTGGTAACCTTGCAACCCATTCACGAGATCTCTCACCGGACTTAAAGTCAGTAGATATTTCTTTTGCGTATTGGTATCCAAATAACCGGTCAGCAAGTGTTCGATTAAATCGTTCAACAATTGCCTGATCACGATGAATTTCAGTATGTCCTCGTCTGATTTTAACGTTACGTTTCTTCATCAACGATAATACTGTACCAAGAAATTCTTTGCCAGGATCAACCTGTAATAACTGTGGCCATCTCAAAGGTCCTCGCTGATAAATTCGTTCAAACGCAGATGCAACTTCAAACGCTGTCTTTGTTGATAATGGTTCAGCTTCTTTATATCTACTTGCAACGTCAATGACAGTTAATGCGTATTTGTATGTGCGTGATTGACGTTTACCAATTTTAATGGTATCGTGTGGTAAAAATAAAATATCTGCTTGATGAACCTCATTAGGGACGCTGACATCAAAATGTGCATATTGAATATTTTTAGGTGGTGGTAGATAAATTTACCATATTGCCTGTCGTGCTAACCAAGCTGCAGCAACAGAACGTGAGACTTTTGCTGCTTCAGATAATTTACTAATAGCTGATCTACCTCTCCAATATCCTCTTGGGCTATAATAAATGGATTCCATTATAATAGTTATATAATTAATTACCAGCCCCTAACATTATTTTACTTTTCATGGCAGATTTTACTAGAAAACTAGCTAATTTATCTCTGACAGATTTATAAGGTATAGAATTTAATGCATGAATCAATTTTACATCTGCGAGATGCCTTTGTTGCAAATCTTTACTTTTATACGCAACGTCATGAACATGACACGCTTTATCAATCTTATTTATTGGATACTCTCCTGATCTTGGTTGATCTTGATTATCAAGTGGGATATCAAGTCGAGTTCCAGGACCACAATAATTATATCCAGGAAGATGTTTCTCACCGGGGTATTTAGCCCACGGAGTTCCTGGTAATTTTCCTAATAAAGCGGCTATATCTCCACCTGTCTTTGTTTTGACAAATTTGTATTTCTTGGTACTACATTTTACACATTTGCCCGTCAGAGCACGTCGTTTATTTTTGTTGTTATTGTAGTTAATTCAGCAGTGGGTGTAGATGCTCTACATCGAACACAATATAGACTCATATTATTTACTATATGGATATAATTGACTTTTCGGCGACACGAAAACAGGAGCCAGTAAAGCATCATCCAGCATTACCAAATTCGATAAGGATGATTATAATAGGTCCATCTGGATCAGGTAAAACACAATTATTATTAAATTTAATAATGCGATGGTTAAAATGGAGTAAATTGTATTTAGTAGCACCATCTGTAGATGATCAACACTGTTACGAAGTACTTAAAGATTTTAATGAAAATGCAAAATTGCTGAATGAAGATGGTGATGATGTTGTTGACTTTATCACCGATATTGATGAGGCTCCATCTGTAGATGACCTAGATGGATTTATTAATAATTTAGTGGTGTACGATGACGTTATGTTGGACAGACAGACGAATCCAGCTAGAATATTTTCTCGAGGTAGACACAAGAATACAGATGTTATATACG
>JAECUM010003823.1:0-60833 GCA_016617855.1 Megalonaias nervosa
TGTGTGTGAACATTTTCTTTTTAAGCATGGCTGAGCCAATTTATTTCTTTAGGAATAGCTTAATGGAGGGGTCTCTAAACTCAAACCACCCTGAGGGTCGCATGAGGGCATTTTCGATGGCCCAAGGGCCACACCACCTTTACCTTTGTTATCTCTCATAACACCTTTTGATGCCAATCATTTTGCGGGCCACAGTATATGGCCTGGCGGGCCGCGTGTTTGAGACTCTGGCTTAAGGCCAAAGGTATGTCCGTTGTGGCTTCCCTATCAATTTGTGGTTTCTATAGCAACCAGAATTATTGTAGTGTATCCATATTGTGCACTCATCTTTTTTAATATTGTGTTAAAATGGGCTCTTTTCGCTAAATGGGTCCTTTCCGCAAAATGGACTTACTGTCTGCGATAAGAACCCAGTACGTTTGTACTAACAGTATCAATCAATATTTCTGTTTCAGAAATGGATTTATTTTGTGTACATAGCATTTAATATATATTTCCTGATATAATGTGTTAAAATTGGTCCTTTTCGCTAACGGGTTCTTGTCAAGAATGTGACTTGCCGTTTGCAAAAAGGACCCAGTACGTTTCACTAATAGTTTGAATCAATATTTCTATTTGACGAATGAAATTAATTTGTGTATTAACTCATTTGTATAGCATTTAACATATTTTTATAAGATAAAGTGTTAAAAATGTGTCCTTTTCGCGAAGAGGACTTACCATCTACGAAAATGACCCAGTGCGTATTTACTAACAGTTTCAATCAATATTCCTTTTTCACGAATGAAATTAATTTGTGTATTAGCTAAATCAGTATTGTATACAGATTTATTTATTTTAATTCTGTATTACAGTAACCTCAGAAATTGTCTATTAAGAAACCGACATGTCTCCGGGATCTGTTATTTGCAGATTTTCCAAGTAACAATAAAATTATTTAGATAACATTAAAAAAGAAGATTCATTAGTAAAACCGAATAATCGGGGAGGGGGATTGGTGGATGTACATTTGCTGCATAGTAAATGGACTTTTAAGTTAAATTTCCTAGTAATTTTTCAGATTTATTGTAACCTGCATTTAAATAGTCTTATTTGTCATCCTGAAAAGTCGTGCATTTCATTGGAAAGAAATTACATTTATTTTTTTAAGTACCTCGTACACAGTATTTTGATAGTAACTTATTGTTAATGATATATCAACAGTATTATTTTTAAAAACAAAAGATCTACAAAAATGAAATTACATTCTTTCTCCTAAACTGGATTAACGAAAAAAACTGTACACCAAATGTAACTTTTCTTTAAGTTTAATTTCTTCATTATGACAAAAAATATTGGGGACACTTTGGAAGCGAAGAAAAGGTAAACACTTCATAAATATAAAGGTGAATATTTGTGATATATTTATTTATTTAAAATTTGTCAGAGAATACAGTGGTTATCTGTCTTAGTGTAAAAACTACGTAGTGAGGTACTAAAATATGTTTGTATGCTATTGTGGTTTTGTTATACTGTTTGATGGATTTGTGGATTTGTTGTATCTTTCTGCTCTACCAGTCAATTTTTTTTTTTCTGCTCTACCAGTCAATTTTTGTCATCTCATATTTTATTTTATTTCTTATTTGATCAGACAAGATGTGCTCTACGCTTGAAGAAAAAAAAATTGATATCGTTTCAGGCATGTCAGTAGTCAATCGCTGCACCTTCATCTTTAAAAAGCTGATAATTGTAAATTTGTATATAAATTGTTACAGGAACTAAAGATATGTAACTAAATTTCACCTTATTTTTTTGCTACTCATATTGTTATGCCTTGGTATAATTTAGGTCAAGAGGGAGAGCTATAGCTACTATGCATTTATGTACGCAAAGTTGGTAGATACACTGTAGCAATTTACATGGTAGTTCATGCAAATAAAGGCTCTCTTTTTCACATAGTTTTCCCACGCCAAGAAGATAGCTACAGTACTGCCATGTAGATTCTAAGTACTGGTATAATTGCTTTTCTTGTTTGAGGAATGTATCTTAATTAAGCTTTTGTTGTTCAAATACTGTAGTGCATTTGTTTGCAATAGTCAAAGGTTGCTTTTAATATATAACCAACAAATATGAAAATAGCTGTGTTGTTAATTGATGATATACAGAAGAATATGTGCAATAGTAGGGTAGATGGCTTGGATGAGCGAGTTTTAAAGGATGTTTGAACATAAAAATAAAAAAAAAAAAAATTATTTAAAAAAAAACGTGGGAGGCCGCTCCGAGTTTCGAACTCGCGACCTCTTGTTTGGCTGCCGAGACATACTGACAAATCTGGGTGTTTATATATAAAGAATCATGAAAATTAATTTCCTACAATATCCTTCATGCGATTATGTTCAGTTTAGTGAAAAGGGCGTATCCTGTAGTTACGCTTAGGTGTGTATTTTGTCTAAATTGTGGAGCAGTTGTAATGCTTTGTCTTGTTTGTATACTTGGCTAAATTTCTTGTTTGTGTAAAGGCTTGCGTCATTTTCTCGATAAACATTGTTTTCCACTGTTCTTTTTTTGAACTTGAAAATTGGAGTAATTGGAATTGTCTTTCTATCTACCCCACTCATGTCATTTTACAGATTTAATTCACTTAAATTGATCACATCATAACCAGATTTGAGCCAAAAAGAAATATTAAATGCTGTATAAAACGAGTTCATACACAATTAATTTAATTCGTGAAATAAAAATATTAATTGAAACTGTGAGTATAAAGGTACTGGGTTCTTTTTGCAGACGGCAAGTCCTCGTCGCGAAAGGACTCATTATTAACACTTTATCTTAAAAAGAAATATTAAATGTTATGTAAAATGAGTTAATACACAAATAAATTTCATTTGTAAAATAGAAGTATTTATTGAAACTGTTAGTAAAAACGTACCGGGTCCATTTCGCAGATGGTAGGTCCTTTTCGCGAAAAGCACCAGTTGAGCGAAAAGGACCGATTTTTAACACTTTATGTTAAAAATTTATATTAAACGCTATGTAAAATGAGTTACTACATAAAATCATTTAATTTGTGAGTCAGAAATATTATTGAAACTGTTAGTAAAATCTTCTTAGGTCCTTTTCATAGACGGTAAGTCTTTTTCACGAAATGGACCGGTCCTTTTCACGAATAGGAGTCCTTTTTGTACTTTATACCCATAGGATTTTAGCCCCCTCCCCCCACGGCAACAATCAGGTTCGAACTTATAAATTAATGAATGACATGACAAAGTTTTTGGCAGGAGAGAGAGAGAGAGAGAGAGAGAGAGAGAGAGAGAGAGAGAGAGAGAGAGAGAGAGAGAGAGAGAGAGAGAGTAGGTGCATAGATAGATAAACAACCTCAACATCTATCCATAATTTTCTTTCAAATGTTACAGGAGGAGTACTTGGAAGCGGTGAGTAAACAGGAAAACGTTAAGAAGCAGCTTGACGGTGTCAGACAGCAAGAGGAGGAACTAAAGAAACAGATTGAACCCAGTAAGAAGGAGGCAGAGAAGCAGAAGGATCTCTACAACGAGAGGGAAGACATTTTGTGTACGTGTATTTGTCTGTCAGAGAGAGAGAGAGAGAGAGAGAGAGAGAGAGAGAGAGAGAGAGAGAGAGAGAGTATATATAACAAATCTGTATTTCCAACATAGTTATGAATCTGACTATCAAAATTTCATAGAAAATAATTTTTTGTCTTCTTGATCACTTCAGTTTTTGAGGATTCGCCCTGTCAAGTAGATAGGCCTATATGATATATATGAGGAGTCACCCTGTCCATTCGATATATGATACCTTTGAGGATTTGCTCATTCTAGTTGATATAACTTATCTTTGAGGATTCACCCTGTCCAGTAGATATATGATACCTTTGAGGTTCACCCTGTCCAGTAGATACAAGAGACCTTTGAGGATTCACCCTGTCCAGTATATACATGATACCTTTGAGAATTTGCTCATTCTAGTAGATATAACTTACCTATGAGGATTCACTCTGTCCAGTAGACATAAGATACCTATGAGGATTCACCCTGTCCAGTAGATATAACTTACCTTTGAGGATTCACCCCTGTACAGAAAATATAAGATACCTTTGAGGATTCACCCTGTCCAGTAGATACATGATACCTTTGAGGAGTCACACTGTCCAGTAGTTATGAGATACCTTTGAGGATTCACCCTGTCCAGTAAATATGAGTTACCTTTGAGGATTCACCCTGTCCAGTAGATATAAGATACCTTTGAGGATTCACCCTGTCCAGTAGATATAAGATACCTTTGAGAATTAGCTCATTCTGGTAGATATAAATTACCTATGAGGATTCGCCCTGTCCAGTCGATATATGATATCTTTGAGGAGTCACCCTGTCCAGTCGATGTATGATACCTTTGAAGAGTCACCCTGTCCAGTCAGTATATGATACCTTTGAGGATTCACCCTGTCCTGTAGATATATGGAGTCACCTTGTCCAGTAGATATAAGATACCTATGCAGAGTCCCTGTTAAGTAGATATAGGATACCTTTGAGGATTCATCCCTGTCCAGTAGATATGAGATACCTTTGAGGATTTACCCTGTCCAGTAGATATAAGATACCTTTGAGGATTCACCCTGTCTAGTGGATATAACTTACCTTTGAGGATTCACCCCTGTCCAGTAGATATAAGATACCTTTGAGGATTCACCCCATCCAGTAGATACATGATACCTTTGAGGAGTCACCTGTCCATTTGATATATGATACCTATGAGGATTCACTCTGTCCAGTAGATATAACTTACCTTTGAGGATTCACCCCTGTACAGAAAATATAAGATACCTATGAGGATTCACCCTGTCCAGTAGATATAACTTACCTTTGAGGATTCACCCCTGTACAGAAAATATAAGATACCTTTGAGGATTCACCCTGTCCAGTAGATATGATACCTTTGAGGAGTCACAATGTCCAGTAGATATTAGACACTTTTGAGGATTTGCTCATTCTAGTAGATATAACTTACCTTTGAGGATTCACCCTGTCCAGTAGATACAAGAGACCTTTGAGGATTCACCCTGTACAGTATATATAAGATACCTTTGAGAATTTGCTTATTCTAGTAGATATAACTTATCTTTGACGATTCACACTGTCCAGTCAATATAAGACACTTTGAGGATTCACCATGTCCAGTAGATATAAGGTACCTCTGAGGATTTGCTCATTCTAGTAGATATAACTTACTTTTGAGGATTCACACTGTCCAGTCTATATATGATACCTTTGATGATTCACCATGTCCAGTAGATATATGATACCTTTGAGGGGTCACCCTGTCCAGTAGATATAAGATACATTTGAGGACTTGCCCATTCCAGTAGATATAATATACTTTTGAGGATTCGAACAATCCAGTAGATAATAAGATACCTTTGAGGATTCACCCATTCAAGTAGATACAAGTTACTTTTGAGGATTTGCCCATTCCAGTAGATATAAAATACTTTTGAGGATTCTCCTGTCCAGTAGATATAAGTTACATATGAGGACTTGCCTATCCTAGTAGATATAAGATACCTTTGAGGACTCTCCCATTCCAGTAGATATAATATACTTTCTCTGGTTTATGAGACTGTAAATAAGATGTGAGTGTTACTTCTGCTGCATTGTCTGTAAAGTTCACCAGACTCTATTCATCAACTTAGAGAGACACTAGACTTTGATAAAAGCATTCCCCATAGGATTAGCTGAATGTATGTTTGGTTTTGGTGATTTTTGGCACAGCAGCACAAGTAGGTTATTTAGTTTTGAGGCACTTGGACTAACGTGCTTCACCGAAAGACAGACCATGGTTGATCCAGACTGGTCTGATAGTAAGATTCAAACTGCACTCTTTTGCGTAATAACCACTGAGCCACTACCACTCTCCTGAATGTAGGTAATTACTTTTTAAACGTCAGTATAGTTTCTCATTGATGCCTTATACGTACTCGTTTAAGCCTTAAATACACAATGACAGCTTAGAATGAATCACTGTGCAGAAATAGAACATTTTTATTTGAAGCAACTTTCAGGAATGAATATATGTGTCTGTGTGGATGAATTGAAGATTTTGTTGTTCAGCAGTAATGTCGTATAACAAAAGCATTTGCAATCAACATTATTTCAAATGCGGAATGGTCCACCTTGCAATATTTTTTTTTGAAAGTTATTTTCATAGGTATTGTTAAGGTGGATTTAATTATGTTTTGTTAATGGAACAAGAAACCCTACATGCATTTATCAAATAAGTGTTAAATACTCCAAAACAAGACTGACAATTTGCTGAATGATACTTGGGCAATTCATTTTAAATATAGCAGTGATATGAAATAAGTATTAAATACTGCAAGACCAGGCAGATGATTTAACCAATGATACTAGGGGAATTCATTTCAAATACAGAAGTGATATCAAACAAGTATTAAATACTCCAAGTTGATACAGACGATTAACCCAATGATACTTGGGTAATTCATTTTAAATATAGAAGTGATATAAAATATGTATTAAATACCTCAAGTTGATACAGAAGATTTACCCATTGATAATTGGGCAATTCATTTTAAATACATGCGTTATATTAATTAAGAATTAAATACTCCAATTCATTTCTAAAAATAGAAGTGATAACAAATGTCCTGCCCAGAAATATTTATTTTCTTCATTACAACTTTATTAGATGTCAAAATTCCTTCACTTAACCAAAGCATAGTTTTGACAATGCATTAATCGCTATTTGTTAAATGTAAAAAAAAAATCCACTTGCAAGTGCATATACTTGACACTGCAGTAGTCATCCTTTTTTAGATGTCAAAATAACTCCACTTAAAAATGCATGATTTTGGCACTGCAGTAATTGCTATGTGTTAGATGTCAAAATAACTCCATTTGCTAAAGAACAGATTTGACACTGCAGTGCTCACCCTTTGTTCAGAAGTGGGTGTTAATCTGAAGTTTCTTTTTATTACTATGATACTACCTAGAAATAATTTAGGTCAGGCGTTTGTAAGATTAATTTCATTACTACTAGAGTATGTTTCATGATAACGTAGTGTAGTCTATGATTTAAATCACTTTTTATTCATGTGTTTTGTTTGCTTTTATTGCCGGTAATTCAGCCGGTATTTTTAAGGGAAGTTATGGAAGCGACCTTGAGAACAAGCTTGAGTCAGAGTTTGACTTTCAGCTAGAAAGGAAACAAAGGATCAGCATGGCGCATTTCAGGTGGTCAAATGGCCGTGTTCTCCTGGAATGTGCATGTAACCAGCTTGCCTTCGCCGTCCAACGCTGGCTTGATGCTCTCAGAGAGAAGTAAATAGATTATAGTTAAGACTAGTCAAATAAGATTCATCGCATCTCTCTCACTGTAAAAAGAAAACAAAGAAAAAAAACCACTTTGAAACTTTTGGACTTAGGACTAAAAATGACTTTCTGCTTTTTTCGTACAATGATCTTTGACCTTGTAGTTATTGATAAAATAAATTGCTCATTAAAAATACTTCTTATTAATTGTTTGATGTATTATCTCTTTAATGGTTGGAAGAGTATATAATGATGCTTGTAGAGGGAAACTTTTAAATAACATACATACCAGCATCACTTTGAAATGTACTGGGTTGTATTTATTATTTGAGCCATTAATGCCAAACCACACATCAGTTTGAGGGACCAGTTTTTCATCAAAGTCATATGGCTTGGTTTTTGAACTTGTTAGGCAGATGTTTTACCATGGTAACAACTTGGAACTGACGATTTGATTGCGTGAGAAGGCAGGGAGCAAGTGAATCAGTAAGCGGCTGAATCTCAGTTCTGACTGCAGAATCTAGTTGTACATATGCCCTTTTGAATTCAGTCATTAAATGACAGGCTACTTAGGTATGGAATGAATATCGTATATGCTCAGTTGTATGCTGAGTTCTGTAAACTGTGCAGACCCAAATCTGTCATTGCATAACGCGCTGAAAGACCTGGATATATGCATTTTTTAGGAGTAATCAGTGAAACAAAAAACAAAACAGAAATCTTGAACTGCACATATATGTTTCACCTTGGACTTAAAATGCACAGTCAATGTCTTTGATACACAACCTTCTCAAGCAACAAATACACCATTACAAAACTTTGTGAGGTACATGTACCAGCTTTCACACAGTTTGCATGATATGATTGTTTTTCCTAGTAGCAACAAAGCAAAAATCTACTTCCTGCTTTTCAAATGGTTGAGACAGTTTTAATGAAACTTGATAGAATGTGCTTACAAGTCTTGTATAGTTTTTGTTAAAGAGGCACTTTCTCTTGCATAAATAGAATTAATATATGACTTCTCATGACATCATGACTAATCATTCACCAACACCTTCATTGCCAGTCTTGTTTTAGTGATATATTTTGTTTTACATAAAAGTTTTTGACAATTCCAGAGATGGCCAACAGAAGTATAACATTGCTACTGAAGTCCGGAATAATCTGGTTGCAGCTGGTCAGAACTTGGCAAACTGTCAGCGCTACCTTAACAACATTGAATTTCCGTACTGCAAACCCCCAGAAATTGACACACTGAACAAAGCAGCCAACAACATTTACATTGACGTCAAGGAAGATGCACGACACAAGCATGCATATGACTGTTACTACGTGACATACAGGCGGGCTTATGCACTATTACAATGGTTTGATAGTGTAAGTGCATCCTCTGATAAAGTTGAATGAATTCGTTCAAAATGAATTTGTAATTTTTCACGTCCTTAGAGTCAGATATAATGTGACAGAAGCTGCATAATTTGTGTAACCCCTCTTATAATAAACCATACAAATAATTTCTAGTTTATTTGAAGTAACGATTGCATTGACTTTTGAGTAAATGTGACCATTCACCTTATCATCTAATACAGTGGTTCCCAACCTGTGGGCCGCTGAGTTATTCCAAATGGGCTGGGTTATTCCAAGTAGTATATATTTTCTCAATAAAAGGAGCCCAAAAGTACAACTATTAACAAGTGGGGGTCCACAAAATATTTGGAAATTAAGAATGGATCCTCATATTTGAAAAGGTTGGGAACCATTGATCCAATATGTGACAAATTTTTGCCATGTGGCCAACAATAGTTATGTTTTGAAAATAAGTTTATTAGTTAAATTCAAGGTAGAAATGTCGTGAGTTACCTAGCTGTATTATTTAATGCACAAATAAACTGGAGGTGAGGGTTTTTGTACCGAAAAAGATCGGTTTCTGTGATTGGTGTTTAATGGCACATCAGTACATTGAAAGCTATTAAGTGTCAAGGCAGTGGGAGTAAAGAGCCTTGATAGGTTTCCTTGGTGCTGTTCAATCAGAACTAGCATTTGGCATCATTTAGCCAGTAACACTCTTGAATTCATCAGGAAATCCTCAACCCACTCTTTGTGCTCTGTGAGAGACTTAATTGTCACATTCTGTCTTTTTTATACCATTCAGAATGATAATATCTTTGGGTATATCTCACTATAGTGAACAGTAACAATAGTTTTTTTAAGATGAAAAGAAGGAAAAGAAATATTTGAGTCCTTGCACATTTGTTCCAGATTGTATATGTTCCCATCTTTGAAATGTGTCTTTGGGTTTAATAATATTACCCGTTATTCCCATATACTCATTTTTCTTCCCATAAATTCACATGTTTGGAATCAGCTATTTTCATGGGTTCCTAAACCCAGATGCTACCAGATACGATTACATAATTTGATACATAATTATTGTGCAAGGAAAAATTATGTTTCTGTATGTAGGTCTCATTTAAAAATGGCACCAAATGTTGGTTTCACAAAAATTCTCATCTAATTAAGATTTTACGTTATCTTGCTTGTGATACATTTGCCACTATTGATATTTGGTTCAGATGTAGAGTTCTAGAACTAACAAAATATAGCTCTTTGGTTTTAATTTTGTCAACCTAGAAGTCTTTTTATCCCTGACAAATTGTGCAATTCCTAAATTTCAAGGAAATGCTAATTTTTCCTCCAAGATAAAGCAAGACTCTTTTGGGTTGAATATTAGGTATTTAGACCTATGTTTAATCTATTGTTACCTGTTGAATGTCCCATGAAAATTCATTATTGCCAAAATAGTGAATAACGTATCTGAAAAACTAAATTTGAAGAAGAAAATTTTAGATGTTTAGTGAAAAAGAAGCCAGTCCTTAATAACAACTACGATGACAGGCAAGGTTGCTGGTTTCCTGCATACTTTTCAGTTTCCTCTGTGGCTCCATTACAAAAATCTGACAACATCCCCTTATATGTAGTATTTTTGGTTGGCAGCATGGGGAAGGGTAAACTAAGGTATATTATGCAGTATTTACCCATTGCTACTGCGCAATTTTACTTTTTCATGCTGAAAAAGCACCTTCCATTTCATTTGAATACATCCTCCTAAAGAGCTGAGTATGGGCTGTTGGGGAAGAGGGATTCCCGATGTTGCAACAGAAGATCCATCCTGTGAGGTAGAGACCAGGATCAATAAACAGGCCTAGACAATTGCTGAACCACAATTCCTGGGGCCACGTTGTTATGATGAGAATGTTCTGAGCAGTGGATGTTCTCACATTTTTGGCAGAACTTGACATAGCAATCAGACAGGCGCATGTGAATAACTGATCCCACTAGAGGCTGAAGGCATCCATTGCCTATGCTACCTGGTCCATGACAGGAGAAACGTTACAGGAATATCAGCTGTTGAGCCTGATCACAAACAGGTCCACCAGATGTCTTTCTAGTGTGAAAGGGAACTATATCATGAAGGGGTGAAGGGATCATTTCATGAGGACAGATCTGCCATTCCTGGACAGTCTGTCTGATAATGCATTCTTCTTTCCCAGAATGTGGCTAACTCGGAGGGTGATGCTCTCAGAGGTGGCCCAGTGGAGGAGGTTACAAACATTCATGCAAAGAAAAGGGCTATATGTGCCTTCCAGATGCCATAGATTCGCTACATTTGGTGTCTGATGAGACCATGACACAACGACCCTTTATTCTGTTGATGCACCCTTGCAATGCTAGAGATACTGCTTTCATTTCTAGGTTGTTGATGTGGAGGGACGATTCGGCTGAAGTTCAGGGACCCTGGAGAATTCTGGCGTCATGAAACAAATAGTTGTCAGGTGCATGCATGGAGACCCAAGTCAGGAATCTGTCCTGATTCATCCATCAGCATAAATGGTAATTAAAAAAAGTGGCCATAGAGGGAAGCAGATGACAATTTGTTTTGCTCGTAGCACCTCTAACAGTGACTAAACTCAATATATCTGATCCAGTGAAACCCAGACAAAGTTCTGATTCACGAGGAAGTTTATCTCCATGTAAGCGAAGACCTGCAGTGGAATACAATTCGAATGACCTGCTTGAATTTACCTGTCTTTTTCCTTTAGCAAAGTAAGACATATCTGACTGTTGAACTTTCTGTTGAGGAAAATACAGACACACTTGCAATAACGTTGTTAAGCAAGTGCACTGACATTTTTAATATATGTGTTCCAGGAAACCCCACAAACATCACATTTCTTTTTGTCAACCTATATTTTAGATAAAATGAGGAATACACTGGCATCTCCATTAGGCAGGTTCTGCTGTTATTCCTATAACACAAGGACTTTCTTTACCTTAGTTGTATATTGAAAACATGAAGAGTGTACCCAAACCCCTAAGGATGGGATACATGATGTAACTTTGTACGTCCATTACAGAATAAAAGGTTGCCGGCATAGAAATTAAATTACAGAACATTTAGTATAAAACCTGAGATTCTAATTAACTTTAGAAGGAAACCACTAATGTGGTAAACACTCGCTACAAGCAAATTTTCTCTGGCGATGTTTGAGGCATAATGCTCATACGGCATGGCTTCCTTGAAAATGATGACCATTCTGTACATGTACCATGTGAGATGCACGAGCAATTGCATCATACTGACAATTCTCTATTCCGTTGGAGGATGTATTCACATCAAATGGACGGTGGTATTTTGGCATGAAAAAGTATAGCTGCACAATAGCGACAGGTGAGTTATTGCTACTATTGAATTAGGAATATTTTCCATAGGCCAATATATAGTATAAATTTGATCAGATAGTTAGGTTGAGGTGTAAGAAGAGGGTGCATTCCCTATTAAAAGCACAGAATTTGCAGAAACCATATGGTAGTGCCATGGGGTATTCAATTTAAATGATGAAAATTATGTGACATTTTATCACACTCTACCTGTCTCATATCGTCTCATCCAATACCACTCCATCTTTTTTTATAAGCTTACGTATGAAGCAAATTTATGTTTACAAACTGGACACTGCACTTTACAAACATAGTACTTTACCATTTCTTACATTGAGTGATCAAGATATCATGACATACATGCTTCATGACTTCAGAGAGTAAATGATCCCTTGATACAGATGAACTACTAAGGGAAAATGCCATTTAAGATCAAATACTGATGCTGCAGTAATTGGTATATGATGCAACAAAGACGTGCTATATGGAAAAGTAGACTGTTCTTAAATACTAGATATTGTGCTAATTTGCTGGATTGTTAAAAAGGAAAGAAAATACTTCTTGCAGACATCTGTTTATAATTCATGCACTTAGCATCTGGTCAGTTAAGAATAGCGAAAATAAGTGGTTACCTGTGTGTGTTTGCTGAATTGCCCAGGAAAGGTTTTGAAACCTCAAATTCCAACTCTTCCCTCATGCTCTAGGAAACTTTTCGCACACAGCAAAGTGTATATGATATTAAACACATTGTATCGTATCATAATTATTCAAATACACAACATGTACATGCAGGTAATAAACAGTACAATACTGAGGGATCTGAATGCGGCCACAGAGGAGTGTAGAAAGACAGAGCAAGGACTGAGAGCAGAGCGAGTCCAGCTAATTAAGAAGAAAATCGAAGAAAGTGGAGGCAGTACAGCAGGCTTTGATCTCACACGTAAGTTAATCATGATCACTTTTTGGTAATGTTTCTTTGGGCCTTTTAAAAGCACAAACTGTGGTTAAGAATCGTAAATTAAAACCTAGATCAAACTGTAAAAATACATAATTTTCACACTCAACTCTTAATTCTGAATCTTATCTCTGATTTGGTCATTTATTTTATGGCAGCCAATCACGTCAAAGTTTTGAGTTGACTTGAAGTGTAATCTTTGGATAGAATTTCATTTAGACACTAGGGTATGAAACTGGCAGATTAATATCCAGCTCTTTTCCTCATTGTGTGGTGATGAACTGTTTCTAAATCCAACAGTTAATGCTGGTTTTCCCTTCAAGATCATGCAGGTGGTTGATCCTCGAGGTATCAGTCATTTGCTCAATAACCAGCTCATGCCAGTACTTGGGCACTCGGGAGTAGCCTGACACCAGATGTACAGTCAATGTAAGATGAATTAAGTGGGGGGGGGATTGTTTCAGTATTAAAATGTAGAATGCACAGAAAATGTAACGGTTACCCATATTGAATTATTGATTTTTTGATGTTGGTTTCTGATAAAGCAAGCTTTAGTGTGAATCACTAGTGTCCATCAAGGTTTGGCTTTTTGAAACATTTGATTGGTTCCTAACCTGTGGGATATCATCAGTTTAAAATAGTTGAAAGACTTGTTTCAGGTTATTATAAGTATAGGAATAATAAATATTTTAGAAGTAAAATAGAACTTTTTATCACATAGTCGGTACACTTTGCCTACAGTGTGTGCAGTTCCATATTTTTGATATTATACATGTGAACATATCACTTTGTGTAATTCTGATTGGTCCAAATAAGCCCATGAAATTATTGTGCAGTATTCTCTTCACTGATTGGCTGCGATCATGGTAAACTTTTTTAACCTCTCCTTCTGGAATTTGTTGTTTTCATGGAACATATTTGGCCGCCATTTTTTGATTCAACTCGCAAAAGGGAATTGGGAAAAAAATGGTCTCATCTGTTTCAATATTGCCAATTTACCCCCACAGGGGTTTATGTCATGTATAACATATCATAACATGAAAAATGGCAAAACCCCCAAGACAAGAACAATAACAACAAGTAAAACTATTGGTATTGCTTAGATGATAACGAGGGGTGGGGATGGATGGGTGGTATATCTGTAGCATGGAATCCACCCTATATACAAGGACAAGCTTGGTTTAAATGTGAACTTACTTAAGTAAATAAACTCAACTTTGTTCACAGAAGAATGTAAACATAAACCGGTCTCCCCAACTGACAGAACTTAATCCACCCACAGCATATTTAAACGGTAAATATGTGATGCAAGTCCAACTCAAAAAGAGATTTGTTTAAATCATCTGTACACTCTAATGTTCCAAATCAAATGCTGTAAATATTTGGTCACAAATACATTAAAGTAAATATGTATATTTCTGCATCCAGTAATCGTCTTTTCACAAAAATATCACAAGAATGTAATGTTTAGTTGTGATGTGGAATTTCAAATGCTGTCACTGTGTTGTGTAGGCCAACTCAAACCGGTACTGTGCACCTTCTCAAATAATGTGACATCACAAGCAGTGGACATTTTGTGTTGACAAATGTTTTGTCTGTCTTAAAATGTTATGTTTATTTGGATGGATGCTTATTCTTTGATTTATAGTTATCAAAAATGTATAATATACTTTTACTATTTCAGCTTTGTTTGGGAATATTTTTTACATGCAACAAATGAAAGGAACAGCATCTGTCAGAATGACCGAAATTATTCGTTCTTCTTTATGTCTAAATAATTTGTACTGAAATAACACTATGTGATAAAAAGAATCTCAAATGGATAATGGTTTAATATTAAATTTATGAAACTTGTTAAATAATATCCAGCTCTTTATATATATATTTTGTGATTTTTCTTTACTCTCCAGTGTTTGCCGGGATGACAGGTACTGTATCCAAATAAATTGGTCGGGTTTTGTTGTTTTTTTTAAAATAGTAACACACTATTGTTGTTTGTAGTAACATTATACATGCATACTCACCTCTAGAGTAGCAGCACTTTATTTAGTACATGCTTTCCATCACTCACTTCACCTTATAACAGGTAAAAAATGGCATTTGGAGCTTAGGTTATGGTTGTGAGTTGGTAAGAATCATTGGATACTGTTTCATTTTGATTTGAATATACACAAGATTTCACAACATCTTCCAAACAATGAAAAAAAAAAGGTACAGGAAAGTTAGTTCTGATCAGTGTAATTGGAATCTATATGACTAGTTTTAAAAATGCCTGAGTTTTGTACATAAGAGTAGTCAGACAAGATGCAGTTTACATAATCGACAGAACATTCTAGATTAAATGCCAGACTTGAAATAACACAAATATCTTAGCCTAATTCATGTATTCTTATATCTTTTTGATACACAATTCAAAGTCAAAATTTAATACTTAGTTGTAACGGAATGTTTGTTCCCAGCTCTACAAAACACTCTTCTATTTGGCTCACCTGAAACTGAAACTGAACACAATATCTTATTTTTCTTCAAAATATATTAATGGTACAAGGAGTTTTACCTAATGCCTCTTCCTAATAGTCGAAATATAAAGAGAAATATTTTTTAAGACAGTACAGTGACTAATTGATATTACCGGTAGATGTAGGTGAAATTTAGATTATATTCTGTTCCTTCTCAAGTTTTGCAACAACATTGTTTACTTGCCTTTGATATTTTTTTTTCCTTTTTCAAACCTTCAGCCTGTCTTATTTTTATTTATTTGTTTGGTTGGGGAGGGGGGCAGGTGTGGCTTGTTATGTTTTCTTAATCTGTATCACTATGTTTGTATGGGGAGGGCCTCATCAAATGTTGCAAGAAGTTGTAGGAAGGCTTCTTTTGCTTAATTTTACAAAAAAATATGTTTAAACACTACATCCAAAAGCTTTTGTGGATATTAGGTCCTGATGACACTACTTTGTGCATTAAAGAAATTTAAAAATAATGCTATCAGTGATTGTAGGATGGTGAATAAAGGGCATTAATGACAGGGACACTCAAATGTCTCAATGTAACATTGTGGACTGTGAAGAAAGAGCATTAATGGCAGGGACACTCAGATGTCTCAATGTAATATTGGGGACTGTGAGAAAAGAGCATTAATGACAGGGACACTCAGATGTCTCAATGTAATATTGGGGACTGTGAGAAAAGGGCATTAATGACAGGGACACTCAAATGTCTCAATGTAATATTGGGGACTATGAATAAAATCCATTCATGACAGGGATACTCAAAATGTCCAGATGTGATATTGGGAATGTTGACAGATAATAGGTCCTGATGACACTATAAATAAATAAATAAATATACACTCAAATCGATGAATGCACAAATCTCTCTCTCTCTTTTCTTCATGGTTACTGTAAAGTGGTTATGCTTTTATTTTCACACTCTCTTTATACATTGTAATGGTATGTGTTTACTTTTCATACATATAATTTTTACTGTATTTTTTTCCTAAGCATGTATACATCACCGCAATTACGATTACATGTCTTTCTGGAGCACTGCTTACTGTGAGTCACTTCATACCACAAGTTTCCTGCACTGTGGTATTATATTTTATTGAAAATCATATTCAAGAAATGATCTTATAAGATTATGATTATTTCCACTTGTTAGTAATATACATACAGTGTTCCCTCTCCATAATGTTACTCATTGGTGTCCTACAAGTGTTGCATGTTATAAGTGAGGGAACCACATAATGAGGGATGTTCCAACAAGGTTGCGTTATGATAATGAATTAAAACAAAACTAAAGTATTTAGTTATCTGAAATCAGATTATAATTTGTTAAGACTCTATGGTCTTAAAGTAAAAGAAAAGAGCAAAAACCAACAAGTTTTGTAAAATTCAGCAAATAATATATTTCCCTAGAATACATTGTGAAATTTAAAATGAACTTTCAGTATTGTGAATTAAATCCCAAATAGTTCTAAAAGTTCTATTACGAGTCCAAATGTATTCAGTTCCAGTTGAATTCCAGTGGTATTCCAATAAATTTAGACACTAAATGTGTTGATCTGCCTGTAGTCTTGAATGTGCTAATGTGCCAATTGCCTTGAATGTGGTCATTTATTAAGTCTTTTGATGTGTCTCAATAATATCATCCAAAATGCCCTTGTCTAAATTCACTATAATTCCAAATTAATGTTTTAGTCCAATATTATTGAACACTTTCCAGTGAATAATAATTTGATTAAATAAATAAATCCAACCAAATTAAAAACTGAACACAATAACAAGACTGATAATGCTTCAGATGTTAAGGTAAGAATGAATAACCCCATTGTAAGCAAGATTATATACTCCTGTACTTGACCTAGGTAATAATTACCATTTTCTAAAAATACTCTCTGAACTTAAAATAAATTTCTGTTGTGGAAGTTTCTAAGGTCAGAATCAAGACTGTATCTTTAACTCGAATTGAGATAAACATGTTTACAATTAAAATTATCTGAATATTTAATCCACAATCATAGAGAAATATTAGCTATGCATTATGTTGTTTACAAAATAAATGTCACTGGTCAGGTACATCATTAATTTGATTTTGGACAAAGGTCAAGTACAAAATACAGATAAATAACTAAATAAAGTGAAATAAATAGCAATGATAACCAATGTTTGACCAATTTTAACGGACTAATAAACGTACTCGTGCCATAAGAGGTGTGGCAATATGTTGAGGGATTTATATCGAGGGATCGCTATATATCATGCATGCACCCATTATTTATATATGACAAAACAAATATTTGACCAAACTGTCTTTAGCCTGGATTAATTCTGCAAGTCCTTGTCCATGCCCTGACAGTTGGTTTTCTCTGGGTGAATTTCCCATGCTAATGGTATTTCTATGCGTAAATATAGCTGGCTGTGGAGCTCATACAGAACTTCAAGTAATGACTGAGAAATTTACTCCAGACTTGATTGTCTAAAATCCTGAAAAACACTTTCAAAATGTACAGAAATATTGTATGCAGGCAAAGTTGCTATAGGTGAAATGTTCAGGAAGTTGTTTACAGTATCAACAGAGATGTACAAAGAATTTTTAAACATTATTGCCAGATATGCTAAGGTTTTGATCTGCTAACATCAGACCATAAATAATTAATTCCACTTCTCATTTCTTCCATCATGTGATCAAATAATATGAAAATCAGTTCATTTTCTAAACAAACCTGTTTACTTTATATCCTTCTCAAGTTTGTTAAGTTTACAAAAAATATACATATGCTTTACTATGACATAACTCCCCTCTCCCCCCCACCAGCATCTCTCATTTGCTCAGAAAGGTAACATACACCATGCTCATGAATTTCTCGAAGATATCTTTTTTTAGTTTTCAACCTTTGATGACCTATTCATTGAAAGTCCGACATACTTATGGTAGGAGACATTGGAAATGCTATGTATTGACTGGGAGAAAAGGTCAATGATGAAGGTTACAGGGTGCAATATAGTTCATGTTCAAAATGAAAAATGTAAATACTTTGACATCTGTCATAGTTTCATGACAAGTATTAAATTTCAGACCTGCAAACTTCATGTGACTCGGTTACAATATTGCTGGTACAGGTCTGACAGAGGATGAAATGGGTCACACTAATTTAATTTTCTCACAAATTACTTTTAGTGCAAAATCACATACCAAGTGAAAGTTGTATATAGTGCCCTTGACACCTGTTACACTATTTCATGTCAACTCTTTTGTCAAACATCTTTGCATCTTGATGTCACCTTGGAAATAAAACTTAAAGCCTTCCTTTCTGACATGAAAATTCTTTTGACGCAGGTAACCTTTCAGAATAAACTAAGTTACATGTGTACTGCTAAGTATTGCTATGGTTACTCAGCAAGATGTGATTGCAAGCATGGTCCTCATTGATATCTATGGGCTCATTTGAGGTGCTACATTTTTATTGGTGACAGTCTCATCAGTTGAAGTCTCCCTCAAGATATTATTATTATTATTATTATTATTATTATTATTATTGTTATTGTTATTGTTCTTATTATTATTGTGTTGTTATTGTTGTTGCAGCTACTGCTGTTGTTGAAAATGAACCTGTGAAAAGATTTTTTTTTTCTTCTCTCTGACAGTTGTTTGCACAGTTGCTAATAATTTGTTAAACAAGGATTACTCTTGAAGCATTTACTTAGAAACATTTGCATGTACTTGGAAATATTTGCTAAAAGTCAGATAGCTCATTTAATTTAACTCTTTTAATCACATATTAAATATTTAATCCATTAATGTAGATTTAAACAAAAAGCAAAGAGCATTATTTATTTAAAATACACAGTTTTATGAATTTATGTTTTAAAGCTATTAAGAGTTTATATATTCTCTAAGTTAACTTTACATTGTATGAAATAAAGTATATATGCATTATTAATAATGATGTTATATGATTTAGGAGCCACTACTGACTCAAGAAACGATGAACCAAAACCAGAACTGATAGGGCTTGTTGAGACAAAGAACCAGGTTGGTTTTCATGCTGGCTAGGATTTGCTGATAATAAGTGGTCGTCTAACTTCACTTACGTGGGAATGACTCAAAAGTCTTAGATTCATATCTCACATATGGTGCAAGAGTTAAGTCAGTAGTTGACACATTTTTGTAGGGTGGTGGCGAGAGGACAAATTGTTGGTCATTATGTTTATAGAGAAACACAAAGAACCAGTCACATGGCAAGCCAAATTGGTGATTATTTAAAAAAAACAACAAATAAGGTATATCATTAACTATTCAAGATATCACGTAAACTTTATATCTCATAAATTGCATATAATATCTTATAAAACTGTTCATTATATAAAGATATCTGTTGTGTTTTTTGTAATCAAAAGAAACTATGCATTATGATATCTTGTATGCTTTATAAGATGTCTTATACACATAATCAGGTATAATAAACTTTACAAGGTACCTCATAAACTTCATACAGTGTTTTATAATGTTACAAGACATCTCATAAACTTCATACAGTATATTGTAAACTTTACAAGATGTCTCATAACTTCATACAGTGTTTTACAAACATTACAAGATATCTCATAAACTTCATACAGTGTTTTATAAACTTTACAAGATATCTCATAAACTTCATACAGTATATTGTAAACTTTACAAGACATCTCATAAACTCATAAACTTCATACAGTGTTTTACAAACTTTACAAGGTATCTCATAAACTTCATACAGTATTTTATAAACTTTACAAGATATCTCATGAACTTCATACAGTATATTGTAAACTTTACAAGACATCTCATAAACTTCATACAGTGTTTTACAAACTTTACAAGATATCTCATAAGTTACAAGTTATCAAACTTTTCAAGATACAAGGTATCATATATTTTTTAAGATCAATCATCTATCTTTTAAAATATATCTTACAAATTTTATAAGATTTACTGGAAACCTAAAGCTATAATATAGGTAAAAATGATATCTGATTTTTTTTATAAGATATATTAGAGACAAAAATAATCATATCTTACAAAATTTACAAGATATATTGAATCATTTTTAATATATTTTATAATGTTTATGAGACATCTTTTTTACAGTTATGAGGTCTCTGGTTTAACTCTGTAAGATATTTATAAAATATCTTGTAAACTTTTTGAGATTTCTTATAAACTATAGAACATATCTTGTAAACTTTACAAGACATCTTATACAATGTATAAGACTTCTTATATAGTTTATAAGATGTATTAAAAAGGTTTATATCATATCCTATAAAAAGTAATAAGTCTTCCACACAGAGGTAATTCTGATAGTGCATAAATTATGAATGATCTACCAAAAACTTTATAACATACCTTATAAACTATATATGACATCTTAATTAATTGTATACAAGATATTTAAAAAAGTATATAAAATACATAACAAAGAGAATACAGTTTATGAAATATCTAGTTTTGGGAATGAATAGTAATTTGGCTTGCCATATAGTTGAGATGTTTGATATGCCCACTGAATATGTTATTTATATGGATCTGAAAATGGTATTATTATGCAATATTTTCTTTTAGTATGTAATGTGTGTGAGAATCGCAGAGAAAAGTAATTAATACATGGCTTAATAACAAATAATGAATGAATTCTGTAAATCTTTGACTGGTGTTAATTTTGGTACCTTGACCTGTCTAGTTACTTTTCTGTACCTATTCCCTTACAAGAGAGAGTTTATGATGTGTAGTGTTATCTGATACATACATAGTCATGTTATGGTTGTATCTGTGTATTCTGTGCCAACATTATATTGTACTATTTTACATTCATTATAGGTTGGCAAACTGAGATATTTAATAAATTTGATGTACTTATAAATATTATCAGTATGGCATGTAGAAAATTTGACCAAGTTAAACATGTGTATCCAAAGCTGAAATTTAGACTTAGTGGATTCATATTGTTTATGTTTTTCAGCCAATTAAATTCTGCTTCTCTTTACCATAAATAAATCAGCCAACCAATCCATCAATGACTCAAAATATCGATACATGAAATGATTCATCAATCATAATTCTCTTCCAGCATGGACAGAATGATCTGCCTCCCCCAACTCCCATCCCAAAAGGTCAGCTGGCCCCACCCCCATCCATGGAGGATATCTTTGGTAAAACATTACAACCACCACAATAACAATGTTTAGAGAGAAGATTATACTGCACTACATAAACCAGGATCCACATTACTTAATGACAGTTGTACTTCAACTTTATTTTTTTATTTTTTTAAATAGAACACAGCAAAATTTGTGAATGTATTATCTTGCCTGCCATAAATGTCACTATGTGGTTGTACTTTACTACTTTAAATTTTCCTTATTCTGATACTTGTCTTCAGTTGGACTTACTGATTCATATATTGAATATACAATATATTTAGTTCTGTAGCCATTGTACTTTAAGAGGATAGAAATTGGAGGTGCACAATCCCTCTGAAACATTTTTTTTAATAAATGTTTTATTCAAACAAATATTTTATTTTAAGCTTGGCCATGAATTACTGGATTTTTACAAGAGAAATAATTGTGTTAATCCACTTGAGTGAAAATGATAAATATGTTTTTCTGCCACATTGATAACATTATGACCAAGTAATTTGATTTATTTTTTTATATGCCTGTGTGGTCTATAGACTCTGTCGTGCATTATGAATCATACCCCACCTCTGGTCTTTTAAAGTATTTACCTGGCACAGTTACAATCTAGCTGAGGAATACATAATCCCCTTAAAACTTATAAATTTTCAGCCAGACCTTGTTCCATCCACACACACTTTGTAATCTGGATAAATAAAGTTGCCAGTGGCAACTGCAATGTTAAAGAAATGTTATTTTCAGTAGATGGAACAGCCTAATGTGCATCACAAGTTGCATGGTTGTGATGCAGGTGCTCATGCATATAAAAATAGAAGTTGATACATCTGTATGATATACAACGTGCAAGATATCAACTGCTGTAAGCAGTGTTTTGCTTTGAATTAGGATGGGGAACTATGTTACTACTGATCTGTCATTTACTTATTTCAAGCAAATATCCTGTCTTTATCATCTTCAGTTCCCTGGTAAAATAGTATAAAATGTCCCAAGATATTTCTTCCATTAAAACAGGACATATTGCCCCTCCCCTTCAATTTTAAGAAACAAAATTGAGGTCTGAAGGACAGTTGGATGATTGTTGTGCCAAAGATACTTTACCTTTGTGAAATCCATTGTAGGTGACCAAATCATGAATGGTGGTGGTGTTTGTCGTATTCTGCCATTTTAATGAGTCTCCATTCCCCATCTTGTGGCAGATCAAGTTGATTTTCTTTTAAAACAATGTACATGGTCTTTTATCCCATTCATTATGCAAATAAATTATTTGCTTTTACACCTATTATAAAGAGAGGGGAGGCCTGGCCTTATAGTTTGTTAGGCCCAAGGCACCATGGTAGCAGTGGGGCCTGGCCTTATAATTTGTGAGGCCCAAGGCACCATGCTGGCAGTGGGGTCTGGCCTTATAGTTTGTGAGGCCCAAGGCATCATGCTGGCAGTGGGGCCTGGCTGGTGGAGTTACTGTAGCATGCCTAATTTTTGGGTGAACAGGAGAGCAGGACCCAAGGCAACTGCCATGCCCTCAGGCCATTCCTGAAAAGAGGTAGTGGGGGTGTTCTTTTGTTTTCAATTCAAGACCTATGTACTCGAAGGATAACTAGAACAGAATAGTGATGTTGTAATTTTCAGTTTTTGCAGACCATTGTTTTAAGGCTTAACTGATGAGTATACATAAATTTTATTCATATTTATTAACATTTTTCTCTCCAAGGCAAAATGGATAAGACCAAACAAGAACATGAGAAGGCGATGTCCGAACTATTACACACACAGGAAATGAACAAGGCACGTCAGGAACAAGGATTAGAGGAAAAACTGGAGCAACGACGACGGCGGCGTGAAAAGACTATGATAAAAGATTAACTGATTTTGCCTAGTTTTGGTTGACAAACGGGGGACAATAGGCTTGTAGCTTTATATTTATTGCATAATGAATTTTAAAAAATCGGGGGTGGGTGGGAAATGGCCATTAGCCAATGGTAGATCAGAATCTAGATTGTTTGCGGATGGAATCTGACTGACAGTTAAGCAGCAAATACAGTGCTTTGACTATAATTTTAATTTGACTGTAGTTTACATTTCGTTGAGAATAAAATGAACAAGGTGTACTGGGATGATTTACTTCATTGCAGTAGCAAATATGAAATCACACCATATTTTATCCACATATTAAATCCTCTTGGGAGAAACATTAACTCCACCCATTACATGTCCTTGGAATAATATTATGGTATAGATCAACTCTACAAATATATGCCCTTGGAATAATAGTATGACACATCAACTCCTCACATTTTATGCCCTTGAGATAATATTATGGGAAACATTAACTTCACACATAACATATCCTTGGAATCATAGTATGTCAAGTCCACACATTAGATGCCCTTTGGATCATAGTATGGTTTATATCAACTCTACACATTATATGCCCTTGGAATAATGATAATATAGGATACATCAAATCTACACATTATGTCCTTGAAATAATAGTATGGCATGTATCAACTTCACGCATTATATGCCCTTTGGATAATATGGGATACATCAACTCAACATGTATGCCTTTGGATCATATTATGTGATATATCAACCTGCATGACCCTGGCACAGTATTATGGGGTTAGGTAAACACCAAACATTACATGCTCTTGAAATAATGATATGGAATACTCAGACTTCACACATTAGATGCCTTTGGGATAATATTATGGGATACGTAACTCCACACATTACATGTCCTTGCAATAAAGACTTCAAGCAGCTATGGATTTGTCTACTGTCAATATTTAGGTATATACTAGTTTCTGCAAACTTTTATTACTCTTGCAGTTTAAAAAAAAGGATTCATTTCTTATAACTGATACAAAAAATTTGTGTTAAGCTATGTATTGTTTCAATGCATAAAATCTCATGCCAGCATATACAGAGTATGCGCTGATGTCCAAATAAAAGTTTGAAAAGTGTAAGTGGTTTTTGGTTAAGTGAACTGGCCCAAACATTTATTTATCACTAGTTTCTTATGCATATATACCTCAGTAAGAATGCTGTACACAATATCCACAGAAAATGCAGTAAAAACCTGCACTGAGAAATTTTATTTGATTTGGAAATGCACTATATATTCCGGGAAACCTATCCAAGCAGTCATTTCCAAACAATGAACTCCTGTTGATAAAAGACCAATTGAATGAAATCTGTTCATTAATTTTATATATAAAAAATGCCTGCCTAAAAGAGTTTATTAATGGTCCCATTAGAGTCCTTTACAGACTTGGTTTTTTCTGTTTCTGTCAATTTAATCCATGTGCATATATTAGTCATTTCACCTTTTCTTGTGAAATTCTTAATTTTGTAATGAAAACTGTTCCGATTCTTATAAATGGGTTAAAATGTGTCAAACTAACATAAGTTTTATGTATCTAAAGGGATTAAAATATATGCAAGTCAAATATTGTATTGTATATAATTTTTTGTACCCTGTTATCGTCAATGCACTAGTAATCCAAAAACTCATACTTAACCCATTGCTTTAGCCAAGAATATTGTCACCCTTCCTTTGCCTCATGTCCATTAATCTCCTAATTAGGTTCTTCAGAATTATTGAGCAGAAATGAAATTTGTGACATGCAAAATGGTGTCACATGACTTGATGGGCAGATGTAGGTAACATTATACGTCCCCTCCATAGATAAGCTTTGACATGACATGATGGACTGATGTGGGTAATACTTTATGTTCCCTCTTTAGACATGCTGTGACATAATGGACTGATGTGGGTAATGAATTATGACCTCTTTATATATATATATATATATATATATATATATATATATATATATATATATATATATATATGGTGGGTGGGTGTGCATGTTTGATATGAAATGATGGACTGATGTGGGTAATGCTACATACCCTCTCCACAGATATGATGGAGGGAGGGGGCATAAAAAGAACACAAAGCTTATGTGCATTATGGTAATATGCCCAAGTCAGAAGGCGAAAAGAAAAGAGTTCTTAACATAGGAAATGCCAATTGTATTTACCAACCTATGTCTGTAACAACCAGTTTCTGTGGTTCATGACAAATGGGAAATGTTGAGTTTTCTCTTAAAGCATAAATGAATTTTAATGAACATGACTGTATTGTTTGTAAATATCCATCCATTTTGAAATACAGATTTACGTTTCCATAATTGTAAGTGTCACTCACAATTATTACATGTATTTGTTTCCACCTTTCATGTATGTTTTTTAATGTAATCTTTGTATTAATATTAGAATTTACTGAAAACATGTTTTCTTATGCACTCTTTGTACATCTTTACAAAGAATTATGTAACCTTAAAAGAACTGAAGAATTCTGTTCAGAAAGAAAAATAGCTACTATTTAGGTCATAACATTTGGAGACATGGGAAATAAAACCCAAAAGAAAATGCTTCTGAGTTGCTCATATTTCAAAGAAAAATAGTTAAGTGTTCCATGAAAACTGGTGTCATGCCAGCATCAAGTGTTCTATGAAATTTGTTGTCTTGCCAGCATCAAGTGTTCCATGAAGTCTGATTTCTTGCCAGCATCAAGTGTTCCATGAAATCTGATTTCTTGCCAGCATCAAGTGTTCCATGAAATCTGGTGTCATGCCAGCATTGAATGCTCCATGAAATCTGGTGTCTTACCAGCATCAAGTGTTCCATGAAATCTGTTGTCTTGCCAGCTTCAAGTGTTCCATGAAATCTGGTATCTTGCTAGCATCAAGTGTTCTATGAAATCTGGTGTCTTACCAGAATCAATGCAATCTTCCTCCATTATCTGGCTTGCAAAATCTTTTGCTGAAAACTCTAACACAAACTTTTAATGGTGATGATGATGCCATCTGTGCTGGAGGAAAACTGATACATTTGTCTCACGATGCATACACCGTTGGGGCAATAATTTATTAACATAATTTAAGTAATTAGAACTCAGCTGGAATCCAACCTCTTTGCTTTTCTAAAATGAATTTTGTAATTTTGTTCCCTCCCCATAAATATCCACTTATCAATTGCTACCACCCCAGCCCACCCAAAAATACATGTACGTACTACTGTAGTTATTATTTACCATCTACTCTTCTAATTTTCAAATTCTAGGAGTACTAACACTTCCCCAGCTTTAGCAAGTGTGAGAGTAAATTGGTCATCAACCCAAGGTAAGTGGTTATCTCCTGGCTTGGGTTTCATCGTATTCTCAAAATTTCATCCACAATTGATATTTAAATTATCCATAATATGGGGCCAGGTTCTCGGGTTTTTTAGACCAAAAAGGACACCAAGATCTGAGTTAGCCACAAAGAGGGCTTAACAGACAGTAATGTACGATCATTATGCAATTGATATAAAATGAAGTTAAATTATTACCTTTTCGAGTACTTGTGAAAATATGTTTTATATTCATAAAAATGCCACTTTCCTTTCTCAGGTGTATTCATACATATCATGGTACATCCTGATCGTATTTTAAAATGCATATCTTTTTCTTATAATGCTAATGCTCTTTTGAGTGTGTTTATTTGTATGTGTGATCTAAAAAGAAGACAGAAATTACACAAACAACAAGAAAAAAATATTAGTAAGAATTTATTTTCTATGAAAATACCCCTTCAGAATACTGCATGTTGGGTGTAGTTACCAGATATACTCACTTATAAGTTGAGTCAAACTTCAAACAACATAGAACCTGATCTGCCGTAAAAAGGGCCATAATATTAAGATCAGTGTTGTTTGTTGTACTGATCATTCTTAACAAACTATCTAGATTCAGACCTGCCGGCATTATGTGAAATAGCAGATCATGGTCTATGCAGTTGACAGTTGAACTTGACTTCAAAGCAAGTGCATGTATATAGGGTACTGGACCAAAATCACTTTTCAAGTACTGAAATGTCAAAAAGACGCATGTTATAGCAGATCAAAATGCAGGATACAAGCTTACATGAACTGAGAATTGACAAAGGATAAAAACAAGTTACCTCTTGTTTTGGATGACTTCGCTTTGTTTTAGCCATAAAATAGAAAACTTCAACACCAGTGATGGATGAATGAATGGCTGCATGAACATGCACATGAACGCCAAAGTAATCATTATGGTGAACTACTGCCAAGGTGGGCTTGACAAAAAGAACAGTACAACAAAATGTGTAGCAAAGTAAGCTGTATAATGCATCAGTGTAAGTTGTATAGAGTAAAACATGTCATGATACCAAATAGTCTGTATGAAAGACAAATGATCATGAAAGACCAATTGAATCGACCCATGTTATTAAACCTATTTGACCTCACATGTCCATAAAGGATAGTTTTTGGGTAATTTAAGTGTCCTATATCATCAGGTTTCACAGTATTTAACCTCTTTTTAAAGGTGACATGTCTTTATACGACAAAATTTAGATCCCTGAATTTGTCCGTTCTTGACATATTTTAATGAAATATAGTAGTCCCTACAAGAGGGACTCTAAAAGTAGTCCCTATTATAGGGACTGGAACTTTAATCCCTTCAGGGGGGCTGTACCTGTAGTCCTTAAAGGATTCAGATGGTGGTCCTTACTAGGAACTGTAACAGCAGTCCTTACTAGAGGGATTATAACTGTAGTCCAATAAATGTAGTCCCTACTGAAGGCACCTGCCTTAATGTGTCCTTGGAAAAGGCACCGAATTCCCATTTCCTTGACATTATATAGCCATTAATGCATTAAAAGTTAAACCAATGAAAAATCAAAACCCTACCAGAGTGACTAACATTTGCTGCACAAAGTAGTCTTGTTCTCAGTTTTTGTATCACATTTCATGACAGTAATGTCAAATATTCCTTGCATGCCAATCTTTACATATCTCTGTTACAGAAGAAAAAAGTCACAGAATCACAAGGAGCTTTTACAGTTATACAATTTCCCATGTGGCACATGTTGCAGTTTTTCTACAGTTTGGAGGTACATAAGAATTTGCTGCCATATGCATTAGGTTAAAGTTATCTATGTACATGTTAGGTCCAAATGGTGTAAGCACAATTGTGTAAAGTGTGCATAAAGCTGTAAACGGGGTAGAATCAAATCTGCAAACAAGGTAGACCAAGATCTACAAACATCACAGATCATGATCTGCAAAAGTAGACCATCTACAAATATAGATCCTGATCAACCAGGGTTGATCAAGATCTACAAACAGTGAAGCCCAGATCTAACAATATCACATACCCAGATCTACAAACAGCATAGACCCAGATCTACAAACAGGATAGACCCAGATCTACAAACAGGATAGACCCAGATCTACAAACAGCATAGACCCAGATCTGTAAGCAGGATAGACCCAGATCTGTAAGCAGGATAGACCCAGATCTACAAACAGCATAGACCCAGATCTGTAAGCAGCATAGATTCAAATCTGCAAACAGGATACATCTCAAATAAAATGGACCCAGACTTGTGGTTGCATACTAAGCTGATAAATCTGTGTACAGTGTTGCTTATACTTTCATTTTCAAGCCAATAACCTCAACTCTCATCAGTTGTCACAGGGTGCATTAAAAATAAAGGGTATATCCAAAAATTTGTAATTGACTGCTTCATTACGGTGAGAGGCCATTGTATCATGAACTGTAGACTTTTGTTGGAATAAACATACACTTTAGCACACTGCCAGTGTTGTAGAACATTTCTACTAGGTTTGATTGATTGTTTTGCTTTTATTGGAGTTAATGACACTCTTAACACATTACTTACAATATCATGCTGGGGAAATGGAAGCCAAGTGCCTTTCCTAAACACAGTGTCGTGCTGATGTAAGATTGAACTTCCCATAAACAAGATAAAGGGAAGATTTGACTTTCCATAAACATGATAAAGGGAAAAAGCAAACTGTTAACAGTGTATGATTTATTGGATTTTGGAAATTAAATTTTGAATTAACTGGAAACATTGGCAGGAATATACATATATAACTCGGCAACACAATAATATGTTTACTATATTCAAGATTGGACTTTAAAACAACAACAAAAGAGCAAAATCTGAAATCTGACTCCCTAGCAGACACTTGAAATGAAAGTAAAACTGAAAATGAAATTTCAACATCTTTATTACACCAATATGACATTTAATTCATTTATCACTTAAGCTGGTAAAATTCAACAACACAAACATAGACAAGTGAACTAGACGAGTAACAAAATATGATATATGAGAAATCATGCATATTTTATGTCTGTATTTAAACTGCATTATGACAAATATTCACACAAAAAACCCATGATGTCCACATGCATAAATTTAAAATGTGTCCACAGGACACGTTCTCTTGCAGATGGCATCACCATTAAAAACAAATGATTTCTCACAGTAGTGGATCAGTGTAGGACATCCAAATTAAATTTTCTGGACACACTTAAATCTTTCTACTTATTGTAACAAATTATATTTTATATCGATATTGTTTTTTTTTGTGTAAATTTTCAAATGACTTCAAAAATGTCTCATTTCTGAGATTATTTCTTTGATCAGTATATGGAGGATTTAAGCCAATCATTTTACTTGTGATACAGTAGATACATGTGATTTCTCAGGGGGCATAACCCAAACAAATCAGCAGAAAGGGAGACAACTTTTGATACGTTAATGGTATCGATACATGTATTTGCTGTTATGAAATCGATAATAAATCTTGAAATTTTGACACCATTATGTCATGAGACTCAGTGTGATGTTCTTCTGAGAACCGTATTAACAATAATTAATCATGTGAGACTTGTACTTGCAATAATTATTCCAAAATAATTTCAAAACAATGTGTCAGAATGGGTATAACACTCCTGTAATTGAAGATTTGTAAGGATGTTCATGTTAGTTTTTTCTGTTGTAAATATCTGAGCAACAGGCTCCACTGATATGTTGCTGGTGACACTCAACAGTTGACAATGAACTGCCATGGACGTCTTAAAATCCTCAAATACAAACTTGTTATCCAGACTAGAGAGTGAAGCCATCTTTTTAAAGGAGTATATTGATTTGTCGTCTTTTTGGCTGAATGCTATTTTTCAGCACATGGTAGGCAATACACGGCAGCCAGTATCTTTAGTGGAGTAAGAACCTAGAAAAATCACCATGAAGAACCATTAACCCAAGGGAAGCTAATGGCAAACTTTCTCATACCTACGTTGGAAGAGCCCAAGACTGGCAGTTGTACAACACTGTTATATTATTTACAGACTAAAGTTATAGCTCTCAAACAATCCATTGACAGGCCTGAAGGCCTCCTCCACTCGCAAGTGGTAAAACAAAGGGCTGTTAAGACTTAAATTTCATTTGTAAAAATCTCCTACAATAGATACTAATGTCTATTAAGCTTAGTGTAGCACATATCTATTTCTTAGATGGGTGGAGACCTTACGAAAAATGACCCCAAGAAACCCTGTCTTTGTCACTTTGATTTACATGCCATCCCCATATTCAGGCTGGTGCTAAAAACATAAACATGTCCATCAATACCCGTATAAAGATTGTCGGAGAGCTATGCAAAGCAGATGTAATTATTTTTGTAGAGAATTTTGATTAAGCTGGCTCTGCTTATGCATGTACATGTCCACACAAAATGGAACAATAAACATCACAACAAAGCATTAACACAGTTTTCATATTATGTACAGATGATATAAATTACATATCATGTAATCCAGTGTTGTGATTTCCACAAAATAATGTATAAAATTACAACAAAAATGTATGCTAAATGCAAAAGTTGATAGTTATTCCCACTATATGTACATACTCTGGTACCTTAATTATTAATTTATCTTTGATATTTTCCATGATAATACACCTGACTGAATTGTCTAAGTAATATATACAATGCTGATTGACAAACTGTATGAAATGGGAATAAACTGTGGCATATCAGGGTATATGTTGTTTGCTATATGATGATTCAAAACAATCTGGGTCTGTGCAGTTGGACCTGACTTTTAATCAAGTATATATGGTCCCCCATAATCATACAATATAGAGGAAAAACACTAGCTCAACGTTCATAACAGATTTATTTCATGTAATATTTACCTCTTGAAATTACTGTTAGCCATTGTTGGGGTCCTTCTTACAGAGAACAGAAGGTAGAAACTTACAAAGCATTTGGTAATGTACAGGAACCTTCAAGTCTTCATAAGCATGTGTGTGTGTGTGTGTGTGTGTGTGTGTAAGCTAGGTAAAATTATTAAACTAAATCAAAAGTTACTATTTCCTTCATTATTAATTTTTCTATATGTTAATTAAGAAAATGGTGGACAAATCTAGGAGCTAATAAAAAATGAGACCTACCAGTACCTATTGAAGGATTCTATCTATTCCAAAGCCTGTCATATATCAATGGGCAAACCCACTGTGTCCATTACTTGTGTACCTAACCATTGCCCTGATTGGATGCATGAAATGTTTTCATTTGTGACACCATAATGTCTATCCATACATTATACACAGAGCTTTAAATAGTGATAGCCCAGCAAAAGATAATAACATAGCAAATAAATATGGTGGTCAACTATAAATTTAATTTCAATGCAAATGAATGAAATCACCATTTCCAAAGTTAAATAAACTAAGAAAGAAAATCCTTCCATGGCAATAAAATCAAAGATTTTACAGCAATCTATTTTCAAATACAGTTTCTCCTCTATTATAACATTAGTACCCAAAAGGAAGTAAATCGTGCCAGAAAAAAATTCCTTGAAGAAGCTAATATGGCAAAAAAGCTGTTATGTTTTATTCAGTATGTGAGATTAAAATGTGGATAGTCTAATCCATTAAATTCCAAAGTTCTGAAGAATATAAAACATATATAGATTATAATCTTGCATTAAATAATAAAGTTATTACTTTTTCATAAGAAGTACCCAACAGAGATTAATCTTGCTGGGATAAAACTTGCAAGTACAGAATTAAAATTATGTCTAAAGTCAGTACAACCAGATGTACAGCTTATAGCATGGGTGATATATTTTGAAATTCCAAAACATCTAAATTACTGAAAGCTGAATGGAAACTTCCCTGTGTTGTTCCTTAATGCAGAAAAAAAAAACATCCCAGAAGATTCTCAGAATATATATTCAGTTCAAAATTTTCATCATTTTCTCTTTCATCTTAAAAAATTTAGTTCATGAATAAATTATTAAAATCCGCCTTACATTGCCTTGCTTGGTTACTAAAACATCCTGAAAGCTTTATGAAGTCTGCATAAAAAAGAAATCAAAACAAATCTACAAGTCTGAAGCAAAGATGCATTATCCCAACATTTCTCTCAGTTATCCTCACCATCTGCTTACATACAAAATTGTCCAGCCCCTCCCACCAACTCAGTTATCCACACCATCTGCTTACATTCAGAAATGCCCAGTCCCTCCCACAGCTTGGTTTGCCCCACAATCTGCTTACATCCAAAAGTGCCCATCCCATCCCAACAACTCAGTTAGTCCCAAAATCTACTTACGTCTAAAAGTGCTCAGCCCCTCTCAGCATCTGTTTTCCCTACCATCTGCTTACATCCATTAGTGCCCAGTCCTTCCCTCCAACAAAGTTATCCCTGTCATCTGCTTAGATCAGACCCTCCCACCAACTCAGCTTCACCATCAGATAGATGATCAAGATTCTAAAACTGTTGTATACATTTAAAGACCTTTCAGAATCAGATCCTGAAGTCTGACACCTCACATTACATAGAAAATACACAGACCTCTGATGGACAGGGCCTTTCTGATTCATATCCTAAAGTCTTAGACCTGACATTACATACAAATACACACACATCTGGACAGACAGGGCCTTTCCGATTCATATCCTAAAGTCTTAGGCCTCACATTACATACAAATACAAACACATCTGGATAGACAGGGCCTTTCTGATTCATATCCTAAAGTCCACAGCCTCACATTACATATAAATACACACACATCTGGATAGACAGGGCCTTTCCGATTCATATCCTAAAGTCTTAGGCCTCACATTACATACAAAAAAAGTATATATCAGGATGGACAGGACCTTTCAGATTCATACGGTAAAGTCCATGGCCTCACATTATATATTAATACACACACCTCTGGATGGACAGGACATTTCAGAACCATAATCCTAAAGTTGATGGCCTAACATTACATATGAATACACACACATCTGGATGGACAGGGCCTTTCAGAATCATATCTTAAAGTCCATGGCTTGACATTACATACAAAAACACACACACATCTGGATGGACAGGACCTTTCATAATCATCCTAAAGTCTGAGGCCTCACATTACAAACAAATACACACACACATCTGGTTGGAGAGGATTCCATAGTTATCATATTTTCAAAAGTGTGGGGATAAAAATGTATTCCTAAAAAAGATCAGACCAGATCAAGATGAATCAGCTGTTAGAATTAAACAGAATTGGCCAAATGCAGTATCTTTCATTTTTTTATGAAACACTTTTGTACTTACCTTGGGATATTTACTTCTAGATTCATCATATATGGTAAGAATAACAATTATAAATAGTTTGCTAAATTACCATGGTAGTGAGAACCCTGGGAATCTATTTTGTTCTTGGTCTATTATTCTTCCATCAAACTCTGGCACACACTTAAGTAAACACAAAGAGTGTGATCCCTGCAGTAGTTAATGATCTTTTATCTTCAGTTCAATACTGTGCTAAAAAAATCAACTGAGTGGGTTTCATTCATAACAAAACACTTGGGAAACAAACGTTTGGTTTTGTTTGATGTTTTAGGTCACAGCAACACAATTAGGCTCTTTAGTGCCAAGGTAAATGGAGTAAAGTGTCTTGCCACACAGACACACCACAGTAGCAGATTCAGGCTGACCTGATGCCCTTTTGATTCTGACTCGGTCATATTAACCTCTGAGCACACAGACACCTGCCCTCATTGACTGCCTCTTACAACATACTGGCAAGCACATTTGGCATAATCCACATATTTATGCCAAAAGCAAGCTCCCAACATTATTACTACATGAGGAAGAATATTAAATGTACACATTCTATTTTCTTTTAGACATCAAAACAATCCTGTCAGAACAGTCAATCCTGTCCTATTGGTCACCTGTACATAGCGGTCACCTAGTCAGAATGGCCACTGTAATTTCCCCAATCAGTAATTGTTCTATATAAATGTCCTGTGTGTAAAAGTCACATGCCTTCAGCAGTCAGCAACAATGAGTTTCCTAATCAACTGTGATTTCTCTCTGCCTTATGTGGCCAGTGGCTTGCATCAACAGTGATGCTCTAGGTATGCAAATTAAATTTTTGTTTGATGAGCAAGGCATTATTTATATATAGGTCATATTATGTGAATGGACATATAAACATTTCATATCTCGCTTGTACTCCAATCACACTTGATAGTGAGACATTTTTTATCCGGAGAGGGCAGTGTTGAAGCAATTTGTGTACTGGATGATGGGAAAAGTAGAAATGTTATTGCAGCAGAAACGGAAGTATAATTTGACAACTAAAGCTATCTCTGATGAAAACTGTTCATCTTTGGGAAGAGATAGGAGTTGCATCTCTTTTCATACAGATTAGGGTCATTCAATATTTAAACTGGTCTGTAAAGGCAGGCAAAGTTCTGGTCATGTGTCACAAAACCAGCCATATACAGCTTTTTGTTCTCTATTCAGTCCTCTCACATATGCCGACTGTCTTTCATACTCAAATAGTGTTTGTGATTAGTAAATAACTGTTTCCAAGCCCTTAGATTTACAGTCATATGTAAGCTGTCAATCAGTGAAATTAGTCATGGTGCACAAAACCAAGAGTAGTGATTATTTTAACTCAGGATTTAACTGACAGGGATGATTACAGTAAGCCAAATACAGTAATCTTGTGTCAACATAAATGTGGGAAAGAATATATTCACATATTTTATGACTTTGTTGAATGGTGCACATAAACACAATCCTAACAATAACAATAATAACAATTATATAATGATATTCAGTGAATAGTATTTGTTCAAAAGCCAATTCTGAAAGGTGAACCTGTGTACTGAAGTCACTTGTGCTCAAAGGACAGTTTTGCTTTTTCCATTGGTAGCTGCCAAAGACAGGTTTGACTGCATATTTAAAAAGTGTTTCAATGAATATTATCAAACAGAAATTGCTTAAGGTGTATAACTTTGAATGGTTAGATGTTTCCATCATGCATTAATTACATGAATAACTGCAGTTCTGACACATCTTGGAAAATTGCTTGCTTTTTAATCATTCAAACAACAAAATAAGCAGTAAAACCCCCATTTTTAAAATAATTGGCACCTCTGTGACCATGTGACATGCAATCTGATTACAATCTTTAAATAAGTAGATCTGAAAGGCACAGATATAGCTACACATTCTGCCGACCTTTAGTATTCCTGTCCTACTTATTTTATAACCCATCAGAATAAATATTACATTTGACATTAGGTGAAGTTATCATTATGAACAATGTGTTCTGAATGAAGTTTTTCACTTTTAAAAATTTGAAAGCTGTAATCTAATTGCTGAATCAAAAGGTCAACAGGATATGACCTCATATCAATGTCAAATCTTCTGAATTTTGGCGATCTCAATTTTAATGAGATTGCCTTGATGTGTCAGGGGGACAACACTCTAAGTAGTTTTTGACTTTCTCAAAAAGTGTTAAGATAGTTTTGTATTGGTTGATTTACTAGTTCTGCATCATCACTAAACAAACTTTGTGACAGTATAACAAGATACAATTCTCAAATGACGAAGAATATGCATCAATATGTACCCTAACATTCCATTAGAATGAAAATGAAATGTTTTCACATAAGCTCCCACACATGCAGTCCAACAATACATTGAACTTAAAAATATAAAGTTTACTGTGATTTATATAGCATTTCTGCTTTAAAAATAGTCATAACAATATATTTTTTCCCACTGAACCATTAATTTATTTTACAACCCACATGCTGGTTCTTTTGACTGACCCATTGCTAGAGCCCTAATAACCAAGCCATCTTATTAACAAAGCATACAAAACTCACATCATATGCAAAAACTTATCTTAGGTAAATCAGTGTTCAATTTTTTTAGAATATACTCAAAATTACATGAAAGACAAGATGTTCAGTTATGTGTTTATCTGAATTTTGTATACAACATATACAGGTGGTCAACTACACTTCAAGACCTGAATGTTAAATAAGCATGCAGCATACCAGGAAATCAGGTAATGCCTAACACATTTGCCAGTGACATTAGTTACTGTCAGTACAACAGTATCAGCATGTGTTAGAATTTGACATATAGCGATATTAAATGCCTAATTACTTTTGATGGTGCAAACTGGAACCTCTCCTTCTGATCAGCCTGAAGTGAAACCATTCCCTTGTAGCAAATATGTTCTTACTTTCACTGCAAAGAACAGTTTGTCATCTGAAATAAGACCGTCTCTGAAACTGGTCCAGTTTTACCAGTCTGATCTGTGATCCCAACCAAGAAGTTTTAGGCATCTTCATTTTGACTGACAACTAATAATTTTACAGTAATTTTGTTATGTTCACCTGCAAAGAAGTACCATCATGTGTTACTTATTAACCTGTATATGTAAAACTTTTCACCCAATCGAACACTGTCTTTGTTCTACTTCCATATCACTACTGCAGATATGAAAATCTGTCATGAAGTTTGCTCTGGTCCAGAAGCAAGGGAAAACAGTATAATTTTAGATGCATTAAAGTACATGTTGGAAGAGTGATACACAAGTGACCAGATGTAAGGAATAAAAAACTCCTCAGGTGATTCCTCTTCCACATACTTGAACTTCAGATCTGGGAATTTCTGTAAAAATACAAGACAAATAATGATTTTTATAGCATATATTTTCTTCTTAGGGCTGTTCCAGTAAAACATGATAGGGACCCTGGAAAGGCACTTTCAATGTTAAGTTGTCACCCATAGATGCAATATAGAATTTTGTACACTTCATATAAAACTCTCAGATTATCAGAGCACACTGGCATGTACTTTTAAAAAAACTGACATCCCTGTGTACTATGTGTGTTTAAATGGAACAGCCCTTACTAGAGCTGCAATACACTTCAATGTTTAATTATATGTTAATGTTTTGAACATAAGCCTGTGTTTGGTCCCAAAACAAAATATCATAAAAGCACTCTGTAGGACTTTGAAAATACAAGTCCATGGTCATACTTATCCCAAAACTGGAGTCCTATCTAAAGATAACTGTTGACCAAATTTTCAGAAGTTACAATCCAGGACACTTTCACTACTGAGAGGTCTGGTCAAATCTGACTTAAGATATTCAACTCTGGTCATTATTCAAATTAGATAATTCAACTCTGGTCATATCTGAAATTAGATAATTCAACTCTGGTCATATCTGAAATAAGATAATTCAACTCTGGTCATATTTTACTTTAGATAATTCAACTGGTCATATTTGAGTTAGATAATTCAACTTTGGTCATATTTGAGTTTGGATACTCAGCTCTAGTCATATTTGACTTTAGATACTCAACTTTGGTCATATTTGACTTTAGATACTTGACTCTAGTCATATTTGACTTTAGATACTCAACTCTGGTAATATTTGACCTTAGATATTCAACTCTAGTCACATGTGACTTTAGATATTCAACTCTGGTTATATTTGACCTTAAACACTCAACTCTGGTCATATTTGACCATAAATACTCAACTGTTACTAAAATCCTCCCCACCACCCAAAAACTTGCATCAACTTGAAAATTATCTTCTCTGAGACTAAAGTTACTTTTAAATAATTTAAAACATGTTCTTCCCTGTCAGTAAAACACTTATATAATCAGTGATTAGAACAGACTGAATTGACGGATGAAAGTTGTTGTTGTAGGGTTTAATGTCATTTTTCAGCACAAGATAGGCTATACATGGTGGCCAGTATTAATGGTGGAGAAAGTACCCGGGAAAACCCTGGAAAGAACCACTGACCCACGAGAAGCTGCTGGCAAAGCTATCTCACATACCCACATTGGCCAAGCCTGAGACTTGAACCCATACAGACAGAGGTGAAATGGCAGTGATCCGTAATGGTGAGTGCTTTAGACCACTCGGGCCCCACTCCCTCCGAGATGTAAGACATTAAATGCAAACCAAAATTAGAACAAAGATATATCAACACAACTTAAGAAGCCTTGCCACAACCCCAGTTCTTCACATTTTCTCACTTTGTCTTTAGCATGCAATTTTAAGTATTTCCTCTGATTTATAATTTCATTGCATTTTGATTCAGCAGGATCTATTCTAGGATTCAGGATTACAGGGTGCATTCTAGGACTCAGGATTGCATGGAATATTCTAGGACTAAAGATTGCAAGTTTCATGCTAACTTCTAAAAAAACCACACTGAATATGAAAAAAAAACTGCTCAAAATATTTGCAACCCTACCTTTCTTTACGTCAATAAATCCTCCTATATTTGGAAAATCCCTATCTTTTTGTTTAAAAGTGGATATTCCCCTGATAAATGTATAGCGTTAGAACAGAATCTGACTGTGCTGCCTCTTTTAGCAAGACTAAAATAGATCCAAGAGTATTTGCATATACCTTTAATTTATCCCTCCTGAATGTTAGAGCACCTTGCTTAATAATTTCTAGGACTTCAGTTGGTGACAGATTGGTTCCATTCTGTTCTAGTCTTGTTGAGAAAAATGATAATACCTGTAAGATAAAAAGATAAAAGAAACTGAAATAACCTGCATATTTTATTTGTATGGACTAATGGGGATAAATGAACAAAATATACTTAAGAATTACAATTCTGTTATGCTAGCAGCATCATGGGAAACAGTTTCTGTGACATCTTTTAAAATTTCTATGCTCTTTTTGTAATAGATGTGCATTTAAAAAACAGGCACTGTATGTAGGAAAATGGAGGTATCTTCCATCCCTATTTCTTGAAGAAAAAAAGCAAGAAGACACAATTATGTGTGCACATCAAAGGACAAGTCAGTTTCTAGATAAAGCTAAGACAGGTTGATTTAGTATCGAAGATTGCTGTAACTGTAACCATATGAAGATGCCTTCATTCAATCATTTGTTTGTGTTATTATTATCCCTCTCCATTTAATAAACTGTTTGTGTTATAAATTATGCCGATCTATGTAATGAATTTTTTAAATAAATTATCCCACTCAATTTAATAAATTGTTTGTTATAAATTATCCCTCTCTATTTAATAAATCATTTTTGTTATAAATTATCCTGCTCCACTTAATAAATTGTTTTTGTTATAAATTATCCCACTCCATTTAATAAACTGTCTGAGTTATAAATTATCCCTCGCCAATGCATTACACACCGAACATCAATTATCTACCTACCTATTAACCACACTTTTCACAATATAATGTCCACTTGATTGCATATATCCCATTCTAGATGATGGAACAAGACTATTAAGGCCCTTTGAGCATATTGGGTTTTTTTTATTTGAAGTCCTTATAAATTTATTCCAGCAAAATTTACTCCCCTTTGAGTAATCTTCTTATAAAAGAATAACTTTGAATTAAAAAAAACTGATTGCTGGCAAAAAAATTATAGATGTCAAATTTATTCTCATTTCTCCAAAAACAAATTTGATTTATTTCATTTAAAATAAAATTTAAAACTGACAGCTGTTGCTGTGTTGTTGTTTGTTGCCGAGCTTACCCTATCTACTTAAAATGCAACATATAATGCATAGGTAAACATTACGACATCACCAATGAAAATTTTCTTGCTTGCATCCAACCAGCACATACATAAGAAAATTTGGGTCAACCCAGTTGTCAAGACACAAGAATGTTCTCTTGACATACAAGCTGTTTATAATATTACTATCATTCAGCCAGAAAATATGGACAATCTGTATCTCCCACAAAGTCCAGATAATTGTTGACTCCAGCATAGTCCACTCCTTTAACTAAACCATCTTTAATTGATTTTTAAAATTTTTTGATTGTATATACAATGCCCTAAATAAAAGAATCAATGATATTGCCATGGGTTGGACAGTGAAGAGTAGATTGGAGATGATGACAGATGACTGAAAAAAAAGCAAGAATGCCAAATGGGCCAGATATTGCTCACATGACACACTTGTCTAAATTACAAAATGTAGTTTGTTGTTTGGTTGGTTGATTGGTTGGTTATGAGGGTTTAATGCCATTTTGCAGCACATGATAGGCTATACATGGTGGCCAGTATACCTAGTAGAGGAAGAACCTGTGAAGACTCCTGGAAGAACCACCAACTACCAAGCTTTCTCACATAACCACATTGACCAAGTCTGAGACTTGAAACCACACAGAGGTGGGATGGCAGTGATCAGTTATGGCAAGTGTCTTAGACCACTCAGCCATCCAGGGCTCCTGACAAATGTAGCAATACAGCAGGTGCCTTGGGTTAAAAGAAACCTATGTCATGATAATTTCCAGCTATTTGGTAGAAGGTGGTGGCATTTGACATGTTTAACTGTATTTCTACTTTCAGTAACTTCATCTGGATTTCTGTGTGAAATTGGATGGTGTTCATGCGATGACCCAACTGACCTATCACATTTAGTCTTATTTAATAACTTAAAGGCAGTTTTGGAGAAAAATGTTCTTCACAATTATATATATATATATATATATATATATATATATATATATATATATATATATATATATATATATATATATAAAGAATACAAATCATATGGCAAATAACAGTCCTTTCAAGTGCACTGGATCCAGCAAGGGATCACGTGTGTCAGGGATTGATTAAGATAAATGCAATAAACTGACAACAAACAGTGCAAAACCAGTATCTAACTAGCCTGAGCGCTTTCGACTCTTATGAGTCTTTTTCAAAGGCAAATACAAAACATAGACAAGACAAACAAATAAAATGCAAAATCCGTTGTGTTTGCAAAACTTTACATGGCTGTTTCTACAGGAACTAAACCTTTAAATTTATTATGTTTCAACTAGTTTATTTCAACTTGTTGCGGATGCTTGAAAATATTTTTATTGACCTAGAAATCGACGACCAAAAAAACCTTAAGGACATCCTAATCAGGGCGAAGCTAACGCCAATCACTAATCAAGACCACCCTAGTCAATCTGGTCCCTGTGGCAATAAAAGGTGCAAAACCTGTCAACATGTGATAGAGACCAGGACATTTTCTAGCACAGTGACTAGAGAAAAACTACACATAATGGTCCAAACAAAACGTGCAAAACAGATAATGTAATATATCTCATCACATGTACAATCGGCAGCCTTCAGTATGTTGGAAAAACAGAAAAGCTACACAGAAGGATCAACCTTCATAGATCTGATTGGATGACAAAGAAGCTATACAGAAGCCGGGTCGCAGAACACTTCTCCTCCCCTGGCCACACTTTCAGTGATGTAACACTTATTGCAATTGCTCACAACCCCAACTAGAGTTCCAAAACCAGCAAAGAAAAGGAATCTTACTGGATACGCCACCTTAGAACATTGAAACCAAGCAGTTTAAACCAAGAAGACTAGAAAAGACAGCCATGCACAAATGAAATTATTTATTTTTTGCAGCCAACACATTTTCTTTTAAATAATTCTCTAAATTTGCTTAATAGTCTATAATTACTACTATGACAATGAAATATCCGGGATATAATTTGTGCCTACATAAATTTACATAAAACAACATATGTTGTTATGGCTCATCGATTTCTAGGTCAATAAAAATATTTTCAAGCATCTGCAACAAGTTGAAATAAACTAGTTGAAACATAATAAACTTAAAAGTTTAATTCCTGTAGAAACTGCCATGTAAAGTTTTGCAAACACAACGGTTTTTGTGTTTTATTTGTTTGTCTTGTCTATGTTTTGTATTTGCCTTTGAAAAAGACTGATTAAGAGTCGAAAGCACTCAGGCTAGTTAGATACTAGTTTTGCACTGTTCATTGTCAGTTTATTGCATTTATATATATATAAAACAGTATTCTTTATTAACAAAACCTTTCATCACAAGAAAAAAAGAAAAATCAACCTATACAGCAGCTAAATTGACCAATGATCAATCTAAAGCATGAACTTGAATTCCTAAAGTCTAGGTTATATATTTAGAAATTGTCATCCTGTCTCTCCATTAACTAAGATTTCAAAATAACTTCAACTGTTAGTGTATAAAGGACGAAACCAATTTTGAATTCCACAAGTGACAGAGACTTCTCAGAAAGCATATATATTGGCCAGTGCTTACATCTTGTCAATATCACAAAATATATTTTCAAAAATTAGATGCCAAGTATGCCAGCTGCATAGTTAGCAACTTTTTCATCAATGTTATATCTGAATCTGTAATAAAACATCAATTAAAAAATGCTGGACAAACTAGTGCAGCTGTTCTAGATAGGAAATCAAAAGATAGTTTTTCATGAGGTTGTTATTATATCTGCATCATTGCAAGGGAGTCCTCCCAAAAGAAAATTCTGACAGTGCATGTCTTACATAACATTCCTACCAAGACTGATCAAAACTGGCTCAGTCATTCTAGAGAAGAAGTCAAAAACAGTGTTTCCATTTATTTGCTTCCAAAACCATGCTGTTGCTAGGGGAGCTGCCCCAGACAAAAATTTTGAAAGAACAAATCATAAGATACATTCCTACCATGTCAGGTCAGATCTGGTTCAGCCATTCTTCTGCTGAACCTGAAAACAACTTATCCATAAGTTTGGAATATGGAAGCCATGCTTTAGCTACGGGAGCCACTCCAGACACAAAAAAAAACAGGTCCCAAGAAATATAGACCAAGTTTGATCAAAACTGGCTCAGCCATTCTAGACAAGTCAAAAACTTGTTTTATACCTGATTGTTTAGGAAGCTACAACATTGCCAATACTTTGGATATAATTTTATCAGAACAAGTCCTATCAAGTCTGATAAAAACTGGCTCGACCATTCTGGAAAAGAAGTTGAAAACAAGTTTTCCATTTTGACTGCTATGGAAGTCTTAATATTCCTTCAATTTTTATTTAAAATTAATATTATTATTATTCAGACACAGTGGTTATAATGCTGGTCTTGTGACCAAATGGTGTGGGTTCAAATCCTAAGACTGGACCAGTCCAGGTTGGCAACTGTCCTAGGTTAAGGAACTTAACTTCAACTGCCTTGCCATGTTTCTGTGCCATAAAACACCAAACCAAACCATACAAAAAACCAAACCAGATAATAATTTATGCAGACAAATTTTATGTCTTTAAAGGAGTTATGAAAACCAAAGTTTTCCTGCATGCAAAACTTACGGTGTCTATGTTCTGTATAATGTCCTGGAAGGTGGGATGTGTTCTAAAGATATAGAAGTGATCTTTCTGGTACAACAAGCTGTAGACCAGGTTGGGGTTGTGGTGCAGGGAATTTGTCAGACAGGAGTTGATGATTTCCAAAACCATTCTTATCACTTCTTCTAATACTGCCAAGTCCTGCATCTGTAGAAAACATAAAAAAATATTCAGTACAGAAACACTTAACTGCTTTAAAAAAAAAAAAACCAGAGTACCATGAAAGGCACATTACAAGCCTCTCCCATTTTTAAGAGTCTTCTATGCAAACACATGTAGATCATGGATGACTATGGAGAGTATTGACCAAAAAGTCACAATGACTTGGGCCTTTGGTCAGGGTATGCAGTCTTAAACTAACCTTACTATGCAAAAACCATTATTTTCTAATTAAACTTACCATATATACTCACTTATAAGTTGTGCCATACTGCAAAGAACAAAGACCTTGATCTGCTGAAGCATAATGTGACTGCTGACCAGGGTCTATGCTATTAGTTTTACTGATTATTCCTAGCAAATTTTACAGACCCAAGATCTGCCTGTGCATTATGCAACAGCAGATCTGGGTCCATGCAGTTTGAAATTGGACTCGCGAGTATATATGGTACCATGACTGGGATCTAATGCCTTTAGACCCCAGTATCTATAGGTTTCTTTATCAACATAAGTGCAAGTCAACCACAAAGCTTGTTCAAGGAACTTACTCTAGAATAAAATCATTTTGTGAAATCCCATTTCAGCCACACTGACTTCAACCTTTGACCTCTAATCAAAAGGTATCTTCCGTACCCTCCACAAGCTTTGTCAAGGTACATGGTCAAGAACTGAAGTTATGCAACAAGAAATTTTACTGCTTTCATTGTGATCTTTGACCTTTTATTCAATATGTCAGTCAGCCACAAACATTAAAAGTACACAAGCCATCCAAAAAGTTTGGCCCAGGTCTGTGATATAGAAAATGTTATTATTTAGACAGCAAATGTTCATAGTAAATTATGTTTCCCTATGAATACTTACCTGTTACATTAACATTAGGGATATAACCCTGTGACCTCCCAAATCCAGCTCTTCTAATACACAAAATTCAATAACTCTTGCCCATAACTCCTCATCCCCCCTCCTTGCCACCACATGTTGTCACCAGTTTTTAAATTAAGGATGCTACCAATGAGGATGTTTTCATAGCTGGCTGGGGTGGGGGGAATGGATGAGAGGGTCTATAAATAATGTGACTGGGTAAGTATTCTTGAAGAAACATAATTTACTAGAAAAAATTTGCTTTATCCTTTGAATATATTTCCCCATCACATTAACATTAGAAGAATATTTAACAGGAGAAGGGAATGTCCTACCTATACCTCAGGTATCAATTTAGAGTAGATAGATTGGATTCCCTGTGTGAATGATAACTCACTTTCCTACCTAAAGTAACACAGTTTACAGTCAAGCAAACCAATAATGCTCTGTCAGTTAAGAAGATGATTACTAAAATCTATTTACCATCAAAATTCACTTTCAAATCCAGTGTAGCTACAAGGCAATGTAGGTTTAAGTGGGTCTGGTGGTCATTGAGGCAATGTAGGTTTAAGTGGGTCTGGTGGTCATTGAGGCAATGTAGGTTTAAGTGGGTCTGGTGGTCATTGAGGCAATGTAGGTTTAAGTGGGTCTGGTGAGGCAATGTAGGTTTAAGTGGGTCTGGTGGTCATTGAGGCAATGTAGGTTTAAATGGGTCTGGTGGTCATTGAGCCACAGGACCCATCATGTTCAGTTTTGCCTCTTTGGAGCTAAATCTGTGAGACAAAAACTTGAGAAGGTGATTCTACATATCAGCCAACAGTTTATGTGATGTCTCAGATCAAAACACTGCATTTTAACACAATGCTTGCAGAGATAGCTCTAATTTTAGGAGGCAAATCCAATCTTTTGAAATGTCAGAAAATGCAGTTTCATGAAGACTGGGCTTGAGAGGTAATATCCTGCTTTCCTGCCTCCTTTGGGAGAAATAGTCATCTGTGGTTGCCATAATTTGTCTCTGTGTGCTTCAAGTAGTGCTTAAAGATGTGGAGAGGATTTTGCATGGCTGATGCTCTCGACTTATCTGTTGATGAGTGGGAGCATATGATGACTCTGACTGCCCATGGACGGTAACTGCTTCTGACTACAAAGCCTAGATGTGTCATGAGGATCACCGAACCATCGAATCTAAACTGAAGATAGTTCAGGTCAGCTGAAAGGGCTTGTAACTCGCTCAACCTGCATGCCAAAGCTAAAACTATTGGGAAACGGGCTTCGTATTATAACAGCTTCAGCAAGTTCTGGGCTAATGGCTCAAATTTCTCTGCAGTGAGCCATGTTAATCTCCAGGATAAACACCATTTTGGAAACAGGGTGAGTAATTTTAACACTCTCCCCTTTCTGGGAAGGACACTAGCCATGACACTGAGTTTGTCAGTAATGTGTCTGATTTGTACACAAAGAAACTGTCAAACCAGCATGTGATGGAGAGATGATCTAGTGCCCCCTCCTGTTTAAGAAGGTAAATCACCCTAATATTGTCATACAAAGTAATAAGAACTTACTTCACACAGATTCAGTCCTTCTAGAACTGAAAGGCATTTATTATACAGCTTTCATTTCAAGACTGAGGTGAACACGCAGTTCCCCTGGTCCCAATTTGCCAATGACTGTATCAAAATCTGGCAACAAGTGTGCCCCATAACCATATGTACTGGCATCTGTAAATACTGTCATATCAAACTGGGGCTTCTCCACAGGGATTTCTGTTATGAGTCAACTGTGGATGTGCCACTGATACAGGAATGGTCATACCTCATTTGTAATATTGACCTTTTGATCAAGTGAACTGAAAAAAAAAGGGCACCAATGAGCCAGCAAAGTCTTTCATAACAGGCTCATAAAGGGCAGAGCAGTGGAATCAAATCCACTGCCACACTGAGTAATCTGAGGAGTTGCAAGAACTTTTTGCTGAAATCCCTGCCCTACTGGAAACTGCACATATGAGCTCAATGGTCCATATTATGCAGACATGAGGGAGAAATACAAGACTGAGATTGGTTATAAACTCCATACCTGGGTGGACAAAACACTGTGACAGATGAAGTTTCGATTTTTCCAAATTCAAGAGAAAACTGTGTTGATTCTAAAGGGATGTGTAATCATTTCTACCCTTGAGAAGAAACAGAACTTACCATGTTTTCTTTCTCTTGGAGGAGTTTGTCCAGATATGTCATAGAAGAAGTCAACCAGAACTAGGCACTGACACAATTCATAATCTGGCAAAGACCCAGGACTTGAAATTTGCAAACTTTGTCATGCTAAGCAAATGGATGTTTTCAAGATGCTGAATGAACAGGAACACGAAAACAGGCATCTGTGAGATCAAGACTGATGGCATACTCGTCTCTTGGAAGGAGACTTGTTTAGATATCAACATCTCTATATTGAACCTCATCAAAATAATTTTTTTGTTGTTGAGGTGACTCAAGCCTATGATCAGCCTCAATTTGCATTGGCATGTTTGGTAAGGAACAGCTATGAACAGAATCCAGGAGAATGTGGGTTTTAGACAATCTCTTCTATCTGTTTGTTGATAAGCGACTGAAGAATATCATCCTTCTGATCTGAAATAAAGAAAGAGGAGGGAGCTGGATAAATGAAATCTGAAGCCCATCCAAAATGAACTGGATCACCCATTTGTTTTGCAGAAATAGGTTGATCCAACATGATCAGAACTGCTGGAGTCTAGTGTCCCTGGTACACTGTCTGAAGGCAGTGCAGGTGTTAAGTCAGCAGCAGGAGACAGGAACACTGGAGATGGAGAAACTTGGTTTCTTACCTTTCCTGTAAGGGTGCTACCTAGACTGGTTTGGCTGTTGTCTGTTGGCATAAGGTTGACATCTGAACAGTACTTCAGATATAAAAGACCCCTTTGCTTGGCTTGCCTATCATCATTTCCATTGTGGCAGGGGCAGCTAGTTTCTAAAACAAGGACACATGTGGAGTAGAAAGTTGGAGGGGTAGTTCTGGAGCTGTCTACCTCTGAACTTCTTTAATTTTGCCCCTAAAAGCAACGGAAAGCCAGATGCAGTCATCTTTAATGCCAGAGCATTATACAGCTTTAGCACGCAAAAACATGTTACAGCATATCAAGTCAAGATTGGCAGAGGCAGTCAGCACAATTGCCATTGAATGGTGAGCTGTCCTGTTAATGACCTAAGAAATTTGGGCCACTGAATCCCAAGCATGCTGTTTGGCTGATTTTCTGTGATGGAAATTTGCCAAATTAGTCCAAATCCAATGTCAATGACATTGCAACAATGTTCCAAACCCATTTCAATATGATAAGAAAACATTTTTATCCACTTTTTAAAAAAAGTGGGACAAACATGTTAACTGCCAAAAAATTTTACCTAAAACTGGGAGGTCAATATGGTAGATGGTGGAATATGTCTTGTACCAGCACAACGAAAATGATATTGGTACATATCTCTCAGAAAAAAAGTCTTAGCATTCATTGGGTCACCAATATGTCCAGACAGCCTATCATTAATCTCCCTGATTTTTGTTCACTGGGTAAGCAGCCTGAAGGATAAAGGCTTCTTCATTGTTGACCAATGCTTTGACTTTATAATCATGAGTGGTTGTAGCAGGTGGAAGGCATTCCAAAGCCAGCAACACCCAGTATATCTCCTTGATGTCAACCTTAAAAATAAACTCCGTCCTCTGCCTGGTTGGAACAGAGTAGTGCTGTTGCTGAGGAATATCTTCACATTCACTGAGTGACATCTCCCATTCATGGTCTGCTTCAATTTTGGGAATAAACCATTCCCTGCAGCAACAATGATGCAAAGCCATCGTCTCTATGTAATCACAGCCAGTACCTAACGGGTAAGCAGTGACTATAGGACAAGCAAGCTCCACTGGATAATTCTGTTATACAGGTATGAATGGCTGGCTCAACCAGAGTATAGTCAGAATTGTTACTGGCCTTACAGAAGAGAGTTTGCTTAGTACCAGTATCTGATTTACCATGGACAAAGATGGATGGATGAATCTATTACTAAAATCCTCATCATAATAAGTTAGCACAGCCATACAACCAGCAAGACTGATGGATCTATCACCAAGATCTCTGTAATTGTAATTGAAGATAGACATAGCATGGTAGGAATTACAAATCTATCATCAAAATCTCCATAATGGAAGGAAAATGAGGTCATAGGCCTGGTGCAACAGACAGAACTTTTAGTAATATCCCCAGACTGACTGAGATGGCTGGACTGGCTGGATGGCCGGTACATGTGGTAAGACTACTGAGGATGGCTCCAGATGGTGATACAGCAGTATCAGATGGATCTGTTAAAAACCCCATGTGCCTGGACAGCCATCCATGGGAAAAGGAAACACTATCCACTGTACACAGGTTCACCTTTCAAAACTGGTTTTTGAGCAATACCATGGACCAAAAATCATCATTATCATTATTATTATTATTACATTATCAAGATGGTTTTATGTACACTATTCTACAAAATCATAAAATACACATATATCTTATTTTCTCTCAAATTTATGTTCCACAAAATATTACCTTATCCTGCTCACTTAATCCAGCCTATAAATTAAATCATCACTGATTCAAATAATCACTGATCTGAGTTTGTTTTATGTACCATAACAAACACTTATTTCACTACTACCTTACAGCTTACAAATGACTGTAAAACAGCAAACAGACTCTTTGGTTGACCAGCTTGTATAAATTAAGCTTGGAAGCTGTTCATGCTTCAAAAACAGTATCTGGATTAGTCATTCGCTCAACTCACTGAGATCAAAGGACAACTGGCTTATGTGAGATACCACTGATAAATGGCTGAATCAAAAGAAGACTTATATGGCTATTTTTGTGACCCATGAAATGAAACTGTGCCTGTTTTTACAGTAAAGTTTTATATACTGAATTATCCTTGACCCTAATTAAAAGGGATGCAACTCTGTCTCTTCTTAAAGTTGAAAACTTTTGATAACTTTCAGTTTACAAATGTTAAGCAGGTGAGATAAGATTCTTAGAATATTAGGGTATGAATGTTAAGCTGGTGAGACAGGATTCCCAAACTATGCAGGTTGAGACAGGATTCCCAAACTATCAGGTTACAAATGTTAAATTCAGTGTGTGTGTGTGTGTGTGTGTGATTTAGATTTTGATGTAGCTTTAACAATTTTACCAATATCACTATGATATCTGCAGTCTGGCAGTTTATAGTGATGTCCAGCACTTCGGCATCACGCCGCAGACATGTAGCTTCATGTCCCACCCAGTTACATTATCCTGACACCAGGCTGACCAGTCCTAACACTAACCTCCTAATGCAAGGCAGCTGCTATTACCTTTTTTATAAGTCTATAGTATGACTCGACTAGGGTTCGAACCCACAACCTCCCACATCCGAGGCAGATTTTCTAACCATTTAGGACACAAAATCAGTCATGAAGCAGGTGAGACAGGATTCCCAGAAAATTAGGGTACAAATGTTGAGCATATTTTAACTTTCAAACAAAGTTTTTGTTTAAGCTAACATACAAGTTATATGACTAAAAATCTCAAAATAGGATCTTTTACAATGTTGAGGACAACAACAATGGTGATACTGTTGCCATAAAAAAAAGATATCTACATCCATTATGCAGGCAAGACAAAAAAATTTTTGACTCTGGTACAACTTACATGATCTTGTTCAGTGCTTTGCCCTGAATTCTCGTCTGTTTTCTTATCTCCACTGGTTACTGCTGCCTCCCGTAACTGATCTATCATGCGATTGTGTTTCCTGCACAACAGTGCAAATAGGCTGCAACAAGAGATAGGTATATGAGTTTTTCACAGAAACAAAAAAACAGGTTGATGAAAAGCGAAATTAAATGGCTAAAGAATCCACATAGCAATGAAATTGTTTCTAAGCAAAGATTATCATGAACTTAGCAGCCTACATTGCTAAATTCTCCTGATGAGGATAATTACATACTGCCAACTCTGTTAACATGGAAATTGAAAACTATATTACAATGTATATATTCACTACTGAAGAAACAAGGGTAACGTATCAAGCCAGTCTTGTTTGCAAAGTGTGATCTTGACCTTTATATTGGATGAGCCAACATCAGCACTATATTCTTTTCCATATACGCCATCTCTCTCTCAAGGTTTGGTGCCAACATGTTTTGAACAACCAAAGTTATTTTTTATTAATTTCCTTAATTATGTCAAAGAGACCATAAAGAAAGAGACCTTTTGGTTCTAAAAAATCTAAAGTGGGACCCATATGGTTGAGTGGTCTAATGCACTCACCTTTGCGCATGACTGACATCTCATCCCTATCTGTATGTTTTTCAAGCCTTGGCATGGCAAATATGGGATTGTGAGAAAGTTTGTGGGTTTTCCTGGGGTTTTCCTCCACCAAATATACTGGTGGCAATGTAAAGCATTTCAAGTGCTGAAAATTGTCATTAAACCCACAAAATTTTAAAAAACTAAAAAATATTACTGGTGCCACATGTGCAAGGTATCCCCACAAAGTTCAGTCATGGTATGTGGTCAAGAACTAAATTTGCTGTGCTGAAACTACTGTGCCTTTGTGCATAGACTTGTCTTATTGTCCAAGATGCCAACTTTATTAAACTACATGGGCCCTGGATGGTCAAGTGGTCTAAGGTGCTCACCTTTACAGTTCAGTGACATCTCACCTGTATTCACCCAATTTTTAGTCTCAGGCTCAGCCATTGTGGGAGTGAGAAAGTTTACCAGCAGCTTCCCATGGGTCCGTCATTCTTCCCTGGCTTTTCCCAGGTTCTTCCTCCAACAGATGTATTGGCCATCAAGGATAGACTATCATGTGCTGAAAAATGGCTGTAAACCCACAACAACTACAACAACAAAACTACATAGTCCTTCTATGATTTAATGCATAATCTGTGACAGCTAATGAAATAGGGAGAACTCATGAAAGAACTCTTCATAAAACTGTATGGCCACTAAAATCATGTTATTCACAGTATTTTTAATTTCCACATGACAGCTGTTGAAGTACCTAATCAAGACTGAGCAATTTTGTGAAAGCTGGGCTTGATATGGTAGAATTTCCAAGTCTGAAGTGTTCCTCAAATTCAGAAGGTGAATTAAACTATTAATGTCTTGATGTTGTAGAATTGGCATTATTACTAACACACCCATAAATCTCTGAAAATATCTTTAAATTACTATAGTTTTTAAAATAATAAAATAAAATAGAGACAAACAGTCATACATATAATTATATTGTTATAAAGGATATACAATTTATCAATTTAAAAACAAAAAAAAAAAAAAATTATCCGATTTTATATAGTGCATTGGTATTAAGGCCATTAGGATAAAAAGTATCTAATTTATGAATCCAGTAAGTTTCTTTTATCAGTCTGTTCACGTCTCCATGCACAATATCTATTGGCATGAAAGAAAAATCGAGTAGAGAATGATTATTGGTATTAAAATGTGTTGAAATATTAGAGGAAAACTGAGGATCTCTATAATTTTTTATATGAAAGCGATGATTATTCATTCTCTTAGAAACTTGCTGAAGTGTTTGTCCAACATATTGCATATTACATTTTTTACAGGTTATCAAATAAATCACATCAGTTGATATGCAGTTAGTGTTATAACATAGAGAAAATAAAATTGTATAAATATTTTTATTTTTTTTAATTTTTATTTTTTTAAATTGATAAATTGTATATCCTTTATAACAATATACAGTGTGACCCCGCTATAGCACGCTCCGTTATAACACAAATTTGGATGTAACACGGTCATGGTATGGCTCCCGAAATTTCATATGTATTTTTCTCGTACATGAAAAAAAATTCTTTCTTAAAAGTATGAAAAAATAAAATTTATTATCATTTTGGGGAAGAGATCGCGTATGAATAATACAAGACGATCGTGGCATGGCTTCTGAAATTTTATATGTATTTTTCTTGTACACAAAAAAATAGTGTTTTCTTCTTGAAAGTACAAAAAATAACATGTAGAAAGTTTATTCAGGGATCGCGCAGGGCTTTGCCAATGTCGCACATTGCGATTTTTTTTCCTTACTCGCGGCAAAATATACCATCTGGCGATTTTTTATTGGCGACATTGTTGGTTGTTTAAACTTGTATATTCAACCATTGGTTTGGAGTGGAGAAATTCAGAGGCCCCATGAAAGGAAGCCGCAAAGTTGATATAAAATGCACTGAAATTTATCTATTGTTACATAAACAAATTATTTGTCCATATTGACAAACCATCTTATGAGTCCATTGTTATATCATAATCCGCTTATGTTGACATCTAGCATGAGTACTGTGTGTTTTGAGATATCCGCCTTTTTTTTTTTTAAATTTACATTTCTGGTAGTGGAGATCAGCTGGACGAGGCATTATCTCATATCTTGCGTTGGATTTTTGGCCGTTCACTAGTAATTAATATATTTACATAGGCTGACATTTGTTTGTGGATGGTAAGTAAAATTCTTTTTCTTTTCACCCAGAACTAAATCCTTTAGAGCATTCACATTTTCTGTAGTAATAACTGTCATCAGACCAGAACACCTGCGTCTCTATCATCGACTGATCCTTTCTTTAAATTTCTGACACATGCGTGGAACGCAGCATCACTTCACTACCTCAAATGTAAAAAAAAAAATATAAAAACAAAAAATCTTACTTGTCCATTCAATAGGCAGGAAGGAACAGTTACTACAACTGACCATATGATGGCCAATTCATTTTTTAAAAAATGTACCAAGATAAAATAGTTTGCTGAAATTTCAAAGAAAACATTACCATTGAGGCACCGATTGTTATGAAAATGTACTAAGCTAATGGGGAAAAAAAAATCAGTCTCAATCATGCAATACAATTTTTTGATGTTGCCGCCACAATAAGAAACGGGCATTTGTTTGGTTCTCCAAAGCTGTCCTTTACCGGTGACTTCAATAACACATGCACCCTTCATCAAAGAAAGCCGACTACAATCTTCAATAGAAACAAAGAACCTTTCTTCAAAGGAAGTCAGTACCGAACTTCTGATGGATTGTTTCATTTTCCAAGTCCTAACCTGCTATATATGCTGGGATGGGGCTAAGAGGTGTCAACAAAGTGAAAGTTTCCTTTTTACAGGAAAAAAGTTTATGCTTACGAACGCTACCGATGGCGGCTTATAACGCAAACTTTTACCGTCTTGGGACGTACTGAAAAGTAAATGTGCTTCATCATTCATTACGTGATTGTGCTATTTTTTCCACTGAATTCAGACCTATATGATGTGTGACAAAATTACTGAATATTTTAAATCTCTGTGTGTGTGCATATTTTCGATGGAATTACTTGTACTGCGGATTCAATGTATGTGACGAGATTTGCGGGTGAGTACACGGTGTTGATACTTTATTCATGCTATATATTAGATATGTATATACAAACAGTATACATGTATATATACCAATGCGTGGTTCTCTGAATAAAGTAAAATATTATATATGCCTTCTCTGTTTTCACTACAGGTGTATTTCTCATTTAATATGCATCGATTTAAGATGATAACTGTGCCAATGAAGCACATATTTTTGCGCCTGCATTTATTACCTACACACACCACACTCCCACACCCCCGGCAACTTTTTTGGTGTACATGCATCATTTTCTTCTGCTAACTGACCTGGTTGCTTATAATATGGTTTGGTCTATAACATGGTCAGGTTCTATGGCTCCCAACTACCGTGTTATAGCGGGGTCACACTGTAATTATATGTATGACTGTTTGTCTCTATTTTATTTTATTATTTTACTGATTCAGGTTTCATTAGAGACTCGTGTATCTTTTAGATCCTCTCATATATATATAATTGTTATGATGATGCATATCATTTATGACATTATGTAATGACGTAATTGTTATTCTAAAATATAAAGATGTCATCCGTTTCTTTCAAACTATTTTGTGCCTGAAGAAGCATGTATTAAATGCGAAACTAGCTGCACAGAATTATTGGCATTTGTGTTGCTTTTTATCCCAATTCTATAGTTTTTAAAGTAATTCTAAACAAAACTTTAATAAGAAACAACAAGAGTTAACCTGGATATGAAGCATTCATTTATCACAAACAAGTTTAAAAATGTCAGGACTTACACTACTCTTCATATGATCACAAAAGAAATATGGAGAAATAATAAAATTTCAATGGTAAATTCTTAACTCAAGTTAGTGAACAACTCTTTGTTCAAATAATGGTATTTTACCTATCCAATGAAATAGCAAGGTGTATGAAATTCAGGTGATTTAACAGATTTTATGTCATACTATGTGTGAGAAATGAAACTGACAAAGTTTGCATTGTGTTCTTTTTCTGTACTGGGAACAACTGAAAGTGTTCCCATCTTGCTGTATTGTGATTATTCAATGGATGCTGTCAGGTCACCAGCTTCATGGGACTACAGTTTGTGTATATGTACATACTCCGTATGGTTGAGCAAAACATTGTTCACTGCATTCTGATATTACTAGTGATTACCTCAGAATGGACAGATAAATAGAAAAAAAAAAGAGGCAAAGAAAAATTGGTTTCTCTAACAGTATGGTCACCAAGTGATGACATATCACTGGGCCATCTCAAAGTCTGATTTACTTTCAAGTAACTAATTTGAATATTTGCCAAAAAGTATTCTAACCTGAATATTCATTTCAGCACTAGGCCGTATTGAATCTAGCATGGATGAATCTATGTAAACATAAACACAAATGGTAAACCCAAGTTAGTAAAGCATATAATGTAGCTCACAGTGAACTTCTTTGGCTCTGATGTTGTTGTTGTTGTTGTTGTAGGGCTTAATGCCATTTTTCAGCACAGGATAGGCTATACATGGGGCCAGTATAAATGGTGGAGGAAGAACATGGGAAAACCCCATAAAGAACCACGGACCCACGAGAAGCTATTGGCAAGCTATCTCACATAACCACATTGGCCAAACCCGAGACTCGAACCCATGCAGACAGATGAGATGGCAGTGATCCATAATGGTGAGCGCTTTAGACCACTCGGCCACGCCTTTTGGCTCTGAGGGTATAGTAGTAACAGATGCATCCAACTAGAAAGATTTTAAGCTTGGAACATAAACAGTATCCAATAAATGAACTTTTAATAGAGACTTCAAAAAAAGTCATTGAGATAATACAAGATGCATTCACTCATAAGGTTTTATGATTCCTGGCATGCTAGCATGCATATAACATGCCAAAAGCTCATGTAGTCATGAGCTAAATGCAAAAACTTATGCAAAACCAACAAAGATGAAATATGGATGGGTCATGATAAGCCTCTATTGTAGTAAAACAAATACTTAATTGCTCTGTGTCACATCGATCAAAGGCTCCTGCCTGAGAGTTAGTGTGGGTTCAGGAAAGAATGTGGGACCAGAGATGTGATGTTTGCAGCCCAGCTCCTGGAGAAATGCTAGGAACAGAATTCAACCTGTACATGTCATCTGTCAACCTGACAAAAGCCTTTGACACAGTCAGTCATGGGGGCTTCTGAAAGATCATGGCAAAATTTTCTTGCCCAGAGAAATTAATTAAATTGGCTTGACAATTCTATGATGGCATGCTAGCTCATGTCTTGGACAATTGTGAGTCATCTTGCCAGTCTCCAATGAAGTCAAACAAAGCTGCAATTTGGCCCCAACCTTCTTCAGCATGATGTTCTCTGCCATGCATCAAATACCAGACTGATGGCAAGATCTTCAATCTGAGGAAACAATGGATGAAGTTACAGAAGTGACTGTTCACAATATCCTATTTGCTTATGACTGTTCTCTGAATGCCAAATCTAAATCCAAAATGTAAGAGTATGGACCATTTCTCTTCAGCTTGCGTCAATTTTGGTCTCACAATCAGTATCAAGAAGAGAGAAGTGATACAACAACCTGCACCAAGAAAGCCTTACGCAAAGCCTACCATCACAGTCAATGGCCAAACCCTCGTGAAAGCAGACAAGTTAATCTATCTCGGCAGTACACTGCTAAGTCATCTATGGATATGCAAACCCAAGCAGCATCTCCTGTCCAGTGTGCCACAGACAGTCCAAAGCACAAATTTGCCTCATCGGCCACTCACATTCTCACAGAAACCAAACCACTTAATGACATCATGGTCATCTGTGAACTCAAAGTATGAACAATATGGGACATAATGAAGTACTACTCATATAAGGAGTAGTATTCACATGATGTATCTCCAACTTTGATGATTCTAGAAAGGATAATATGTACACAGCATGCCATAAACCTATGTAGTCATGAGCTAAATGTGTAAACTTAGCCTATGCCAGTAAAATGCAAAATATAAGTCAGATTTCTGGTGTGGGTGTAGTACTAACAGTCCATAATCATCTAGTTTAATGATTAAAACATGTAAAGTAAACATGTCAAATTGAACTGAAGTCAGGGAAATGTGAAACATGAGTCACAGTGACCTACTTTAAGATAAGGGTATAGTCCACCAAATTTCATATTGGTCACAATGACCTGACAGTGGTACTGAGATCCATACAATCTTCTTGGTTTATAATTTTAGCAGGAACATAGACAAGACAAACAAATAAAACAGAAAAACCGTAGTGTTTGCAAAACTTTACCTGGCTGTTTCTACAGGAATTAAACCTTTAAATTTATTATGTTTCAACTAGTTTATTTCAAACACAATGGTTTTTCTGTTTTATTTGTTTGTCCTGTCTATGTTTTGTATTTGCCTTTGAAAAAGACTCATTTAGAGTCGAAAGCACTCAAGCTAGTTAGATACTAGTTTTGCACTGTTCGTTGTCAGTTTATTGCATTCACACACACACACACACACACACACACACACACACACACACACACACACACACACACACACACACACACACACACACACACACACACACACACACACACACACACACTCACACACACACACACACACACACACACACACACACACACACATGGTGCAAAAGAAACTATTTGGTCAGGAGCTGAATACCAAACTTAACCTAGCCAGTAAAATGTGAAATGTTGGATACATGGACCTTCCTTTGTGGCCAGGGTGTAATACTGAGATGCATATAATTGTCCAGTTTGAAGATTCTAGCATGAACAGCACTTAAAATACAAAATCAACCCAAGTCATTGAATCATGATATATGTTACAGTGACCTACTTCTGTGATGAAGTTGTAGTACTCATGAAGATTCATCCCCTCACAAAGTTTCATGATTCCAGGTATAACACTATTTTTATATAATGTACAAAAACCTGATTTAAATGCAGAGCACAAGATGGAATGTACAACTAATATACATGCATGTACAAAGTTAGTCTCCTCATCCCCTCATGTGAACGGGGGTGGTGGGGGTGATGCTATGAAACACACTTAAAACTGTTGCTTACACCTGAGAATGGTTGAGATTCAGTGAGGGTGTGCATGTGTATATGCTTTTTTCAATGCTGATGTTGGGGGGTGGGGATAGTACATTATCTCAGTTCTACTTTGTGGAGGTGAGCTCATTAACAAATGGACAGTTGAATGTCTGGACAATGTCACAGCATAATACATTCCAATTTATTGCAAGCATAAAATGGCTGCGTCTGTATTGGCAGGCATAGGTACTATATAACACTATGTAAGTACTATATAACACTACACAAATACTATATAGCACTAAACAAGTACTACATAACACTAAAGACATCTCTGTGAAGTTTGTATGGTAACACGTCTCAATATTTGGTGTTTCTCTGTCACAAGCCTGCAGAAGTAGTCATCTCATAATGGTTTCCATTTATCCAAAATGCCTTAAAATAGGAAATATCCTTGACTATAAATTTATGAAGAGCATCATTTTGCCTGCAGACTGGTCTATGATCCCTATACAGTGTACATCATTTCAAATAACTTTAACACAAAATCTTGACACTGAATCTTCATTAAAATGACACCATCACCATCCAAAAGTGAGATCTATATCTTGCTGTCTCCTAATACAGAAGACGATTAAAGTCAAAATGTTTTTTTAATTAATCCAACACATTACACTTTGATATAATTTGTCCATTCATGATCGAGAGTCCCTAAGGAAGTAGAGCTTACCTAACTATCCTCTGGGCTACATAAGGGTGGAGATTGTTGAACTGGGCTGACATGTTTGCAAGTGCTGCCAGACAATTTGTGTGGAGATATTTGTCCTGAAGTTAAATTACAATGTAGTCAGTGAATTGCAATAATAAAACTTACAGAATTTAATTTTATAATGCGTATTTTATCTAAGAACTCAACTTTTGCTGAGCCAGCTTTTCCTTTATATATAACACTACAAAAAAATTTTAACACTGAGATTAATCTTGAGTGTGGATAGATATATGGACATAGGATGTGACAGACATATACATGGATGACAAAGTGATCACTAAGTTCAGTTTCTGGCAAGGTGGGATCAACAACTACATCATGTACCATGAATTAGTAACATCCATATCATTCCAAATACATTCTTGTAACTACAAGAAACTGCACATGTTCAAGAAATATGACAAACATTTTCCTTATCTGAACTCTTTAAACTGCAATAACCAATAACCTTATCTACATTTGATCCTATTAAATTTATGAAAAAAAATTAGACATTTTGGAAAATCATCACTTGCCAACTGATAACTATTTACTTGGGAATTCTGATTATCTGCTAAAACAATGCAAAGGTCAAGCTTAAACACGCGAGTTACCTCATTACCTCTCAAATTCAGCCCTCACAAAAGTCTAAGATGTTTCTGTTTATTATATAGACAAAGGGCAATAACTCTTGTTCATTACCTCCCCTTGCCTTTACTAAAATATTTGCTTCTTCCTTCAAATACGTTCATATTAACATTAGAAGAATAGGTAATAGGAGGAGGGAATGTTGAGCATCCTACCTATACTTCAGGTAACCTTCGAGGGAAGAAGGTTGGATTCCACATATGAAGGATAATCCACTCTCGTAACTTGTGAGCAGCAAAACCGGAGGTGATAATTTTTGGGCAAATCCAGCCAAAGCTGCAAAGGGTGCCCATCACGAGGTTGTGCTGATGTCAATTGGGTCTGGCAGTCACCAGTGCGACTAAGCCTTCCAGATCCTGAGTGTGTTCCGTGCAGCCAAGTCTCACAGATAAAACTCAAGAAGGTTGACTGTGAATGTGAGCTGACAGCCTTAATGATGTCTCTGAGATATTATAGTCAAAGACAAGGATCATAGAGACTGCAGAGATTTTCATAATATAACTCTGTTCTTGTGAGATGTCACATTACACACTTCAACCACTATGTGAGGGCTTGAGGGCTTATGTCTTCTTTCCAAAGTATAACTGAAAGAGACACCTTTGAGTTCCACAAATTGGCTCAGTTCACTTCAGATAAAGTCAAAGAGCATGCACCAGATCCTGTTTGAATGCCTCTTAAGATGTGTAAATAAAGGAGAGAGGTCGTATAATGACTTTCTGATAAACCACTGACAGCAACCTATTCTTGGCAACAAAACCGGGTTGTGTCACAAGAACTGCTTATCCATCTGATCGAAACTGAAGATAGGCTGGGTCACCAGAGTGAGGATGTAATTAACTGGTTCAGCATGCCAAAGTTAATGCATTCAGGAAGCA
>JAECUM010003824.1:0-101943 GCA_016617855.1 Megalonaias nervosa
TAAAGTTTAATTAAACATATATTTTGCCTTAATTATAGCATGGAGGAATTCGAGAGATTATCCGTAATTGAACCTTCCAGAGCAAGATTCGATCTTGACAAACTACCAAAATTTAAATTTAGTTTTTCGATGCAAGATCTAGCTTTGATAAATAGCGATATGACTGGTCGTATCCGTGAAGCTAAAAAAGAATTTCACAACGATGGTGCGGCTCATACTTGGTCAACATTCAGGATCATGAATGATACCAAAGATATTACTGATACTAGAATGCATGACGACCGAGGAAGAAATATTATCAACTATCTCGACAATCTGCGATATATTATTCTGGTAAAATTTATTGTGCAGACAGATGACGACACCTGGATTATCCGTGATAAACGTGACCCTGTACGACTTCATACTGGAAATAATACTGTTATATTTAATTTAAAAAATCCAAACCAGGAACATTGACTGGTATTGATAAACCGTATTATGAACAAAAGTATCCTGTAACTGCAGTTGTTTATGCGATATATCCGTTAAATGATAAACCTAGCGTTAATAATCTCAAACCAATGAAATTTTCCTTGACAGAGTCAAGGCTAAGTTGTGTAGTTGACCGATTTATAGAACATTTCGCAAAAGCAATACGCGGAAACAGTTTAACAGATCTAAGACGTAAAAAAATAAATGCGTGGGCAGAAACAGTTAAAGATACCGGAGCATCTATCAGCGACGTTGCTAAGCTAGAAAATAAATTAAAATTTCCAATAACAGTAAAAACACAAACCGGAGAGATTTTGTATGCATCGAAATATACATCAAGAGGAGCTTCTATAACGATCATTGATCGTAACGCACACGCATGGACGTCCGCGGTAACAATATTTCCACGAGATAGAATAGTTAAATTTTACAGCGATTATATATTCGACGCTATCAAAGATATTAGTAAGAGTGACTCTGTGTCCGTGTGGTTATTTCGAAGTTCAGAATCTGGATACGTTGATCAGTTTGTACTACCTAACGGTGAAATTTATCGTGCAGAATCACTCCACGAAGAAATAAAAAATATTGCTCGGAAATAGATACCCAGTGATTTTATCACTGACGATGCTGTCAGGATCGAACAATTACTAAACGTTTGTGGATTATTATGAGGAGATAACCGATGATCATAGAGCTATTGATGAACCTCTGAAAGAATTTAAAAGATTAATCAGACTACAGCCAGATAGAATACAATGTGATATAATGCGTGAAATAATTCCGGAAACTCCTGTGAACGATTTTTGGAATTTATGGATACCAAATGATTTAATAGTTGCAAGTAGAAAGATAGTTCGTGATGACTTGCAAGAGAAATTATTTTTGTTACATAAAGAAAAATTTCAAATCTACCTGTACCATTGTGTTATCGCCCAGCGGATACTCGACGACAAAACGTTGAAGTTGAGATTCCAGGAACAAATGAGAAACAAAATCTTGTGTAAAATGATATTGTTTCAGTTAATGTTGATGTTGTTGAGAGCGCGTTGATCATGGATAAAGCTCCATAAAAATTAGGATACGCTATAACGATTCATTCGTCACAAGGACTAACTATTACTGATACAAATATCTGCATTGTCGATGATAGAATCGAATGGTCAAATTTAGTTTATCTCGCAGTGTCTCGAGTCAGAAGAATATCTCAACTGCACAGGGTTATTATGAATTTTACAGAAAATAATAATCAAATTGCTATCGACGACGACGAAGTCCTTGACGATGTCAAGGTTGGCGTAATAAGAAAAAAAACAATTTCGTTATAAGCAATGTGACAAGAAAAATAATCTCGACTTTTATATTGATACTGAATTTATTATAGCACTAAAACAACGACAGAATAATCATTGTGCAAGTTGTAACTGTAATATGTTATGGGAATATTCGAATAATAATCCAAGACAGTTCACCGTAGACAGAATTAATTGTAGTCTTGGTCAAATGTGATGCTGACCTGTCTTGAATGTAATCGACGTCGGGGCGCTGGACGCCCTGGTGCCAGTTTACAAAAGTGAACGCGGTGGTAATTGTGTGTCTTCAGGAATTACTTGTAACTGTTCACGTACAAATCCACGCTGAGGAGCAGTTGAATCTAGTCTGTAGATTGCAGGTCTACCAGTGCATCTAACCACACCACGCTAGAAATTTTATGTGTAGTCACACTCCAGATAGGATCAGTTGCTCTTTTGTTACCCTCTTCAAGTTCACCGGGTTCATATAAATATCTGACAGTCACATTACCTAACACTGGCTGTTTTGAAAGTCACGTAATTGTACAGGTATATGTTTCTTTGTAATTGCAGCGGTAGGTTTCATAGAAGTTGCACGAGTAATTTCATTATTTAACGCAGCTATCACACTTGGTAATCTTGCAACCCATTCACGATTGCCTGATCACGATGAATTGCGATGTGTCCTCGTCTGATTTTGACATTATGTTTTTTCATCAGCGATGACACTGTACCAAGAAATTCTTTGCCAGGATCAACTTGTAGCAGCTGTGGCCATCGCAAAGGTCCTCGTTGATAAATTCGTTCAAACGCACATGCAACTTCAGATGCCGTTTTAGTTGATAATGGTTCTGCTTCTTTATATCTACTTGCAACGTCAACGACAGTTAACGCGTATTTGTATGTGCGTGATTGACGTCCACGTGTTTTAATAGTATCGTGCGGTAAAAACAAAATATCTGCTTGATGAACTTCATTGTGAGTGCTGACATCAAAATACGCATACTGAATTTTTTTAGGTGGTGGTAGATAGATTTGCCATATTGCCTGTCGTGCTAACCACGCTGCAGCAACAGCACGTGAGACTTTTGCTGCTTCAGCAAGTTTACTAATCGCTTCTCTGCCTCTCCAATATCCTTTTGGGCTATAACAGATTCCATTATAATAGTTATATAATTAATTACCAGCCCCTAGCATTAATTTACCCTTCATCGCAGATTTCCCTAGAAAACTAGCAAATTTTTCTCTGAGAGATTTATCAGGTTTAGAATTTAACGCATGAATCAGTTTCACATCTGCGAGATGCCGTTGTTGTAAATCCTTGCCTTTATTCGCAACATCATGAACGTGACACGCTTGATCAATCTTATTTATTGGATACTCTCCTGGTCTTGGCTGATCTCGTTCGTCAGGTCGGATATCAAGTCGAGTTCCAGGACCACAATAATTGTATCCGGGTAAATGTTTTTCTCCGGGATACTTCGCCCATGGAGTCCCTGGTAATTTTCCCAACGAAGTAGCCATATCTTTGTAAACTTGTCCGTGATTTTATCCTTGACTAAGTCAAGGGAGATAAATCTGTATTTGTTTGTGCCACACTTTTCACACTTACCTGTCAGTGCGCGTTTTTTCTTTTTTGTTATTATTGTTGTTAATCCACTGGTCCCACCAACGGTGGGGGTGGGTGCCTTGCATCGAACACAATATAGATTCATATTATTTATTATTATGGATATAATTGATTTCTCAGCGACACGAAAACAGGAGCCAGTCAAACATCACCCAGCGCTACAGAATTCTATCAGGATAATAATAATTGGGCCATCTGGAAGTGGTAAGACGCAATTATTGCTTAATTTGATAATGAGATGGCTCAAGTGGGATAAGTGATATTTAGTTGCACCATCTGTAGATGATCAACGATGCTATGAAGTACTTAAAGATTTTAATGAAAATGCAAAGTTGCTGGATGAAGACGGTAATGATATTATTGATTTTATTACCAGTATTGATGAAGCGCTATCTGTAGATGACCTTGATGGACTTCTTAATAATTTAGTAGTGTACGATTATATTATGCTGGACAAACAATCAAATCCAGCTCGGATATTTTCTCAAGGTAGACATATAAACACAGACGTGATTTATGTTACTCAAAGATATACGCAAATACCTAAAGTAATCAGAGACAGCTGCAATATTTTAGTTTTGTTTAACGGAGTTGATAATCATACGCTGCAAAATATTTATTATACTTGGTGTTCAGAGGACATGGATATGATTAAGTTCAAAAACTTGTTTTTAAAAGCACAAGCTGCCCCGTTTGGTTTTATAACAATAAATTTACATGATCCTAGGTCTAGGTATCGTAACGGACTTGATAAAATATTTGGTTAATTACAGCAGCAGAGAGGGTGAGACCACCAGTATGTAAGAGAACGGAGTCTGCCTTAATAGTATAATTAAGACCTTTAATTGAAGCAAATTTTGGCTTAATTGTTAAAGTGGTCTGTTCACCCTCTCTGCTGCTACACTTTTGCCCTCCAGGGCTTTGCCAAACGGATCGTTGAAAAAGTGGCTATTCTTTCGACCTTAATGCTGAACATTATAATAATATCCAAAAGGAATTTTCATGGTATAGGTAATCGATAGAGGATTGTTTGGTGATGCTGATTTGGATTCATAAATGCGAAAATCATTCTTGTCCAACTGTTCTTGACCTTGCTCATGCAGGATATAGACGACGAAAGTGTTTTTGTCTTCTCTGATATTTAGGGCATGCTTAGGATGAATGATTTCTACCAAAGGCACTTCCCAATGAGCTTCATGAGCTAGTTGAATGGCTTGAAGTAATTCGGCCGTGAATCAGCACAAGGTTGTTTTTTGGAAACCGACTCATATAATTGTCACTTTGTAAAGTGAAATAAAATTGTTGATTCATAGTTCGATGGTTCTTGTTTCCGAGGATTTGCCCTATGTAAAATGAGAATGATTTTTCAAATGTTCCAACAGAGGGTTGGTGCTGTTGTGACTGGAAGAATCGTTACTGGCGTTGGCCACAAGGCTACTGTTGTTACTGTTGTTGTTAAGTTTTGGAAAAAATAACTAACGCAACTTCAATCCAAATTGTCCACAATTGTTTGTCTCCTTGTTGCAAACTCAAATTGATAATGACTGTTCTCGATGACACAATATACTACAAAAATATGGCACAAAGAGATGAACTGAATTTTAGGCACACGAACACGACACGGCACCCTTAGTGGTTGTTTTGATAGTTCTTGAATAGAGGAAATCTGGGAAGGAGAGGTATCTGCTGTGCTTAACAGCAAAATGCTTACTTCTTTTAATAATCGATGACTTGTGCAGCGGAAACCGAAGAACCGAGGCCAGTTGGTTATCCTTTCCAACACATTGTTTTATTTCTTTCGAGTGGGCATTTAAATGTTCTTCTATCGTGAATGTTTTCTATATCGCAAATGTGTCTCTTTTGTTCACTCGTTGTAATCCAGGCAAGTGAAAGCTTCCTTTTGACACTTCTCCGATCATGTTTTCCAATTTATAGCTGCCAGGAGGCACGTCCACGCAATTGTCCTGTGATAACAAACAGGTCAGTTGCCCAGTTAGGTAAATAACCCTTTTCAATCTGCGTTTGCTTTTTCCAGTGCGAATCCAATCTGCCGTCTCCAATATATATTTATTTCTTTGGAGTGGTTGATTACGTTCCAAACAATCAATCGGTGGTTCTTTCCGAGGTTTTACAGGTTCTTCCTCCACCATTTATACTGGCCGCCATGTATAGCCTATGTTGTGCTGAAAAATGGTGTTAAACCCTATAGCAACAACAACAACAACAACACCATACATCAATGAAGCATCATCACTAGAAACAATGTGAAAATTTAACTACACTTACATTGTGATCTAAATCCCAGATAACCTAAATGTTCTATAACAAATCTGAGCGATTTCCAGTAGTACTATTGAATGTCGTGATGTAGAACAAAGATATAATCCTGAATGTATTTGAATGAGTCCTTTATATTTCCAGTGTAGTGTTTTAGTCCAAAAATGTCAACGAACAGTTCATAATTCCAATAGTTAATTTAAATATATAATTTCTCTTAAGATATATTTGAACACTCAGAACAAAGTAGTAAATGATTCCACAGACTGAATCTAAAACAGAAATGAAGACCTTGTTTCCTAAATTTACATACACTTATTTCACTAAGAGACAATTGAATACCCAGAATGTCGGTCATTTCTATCGAAAATTCCATAAAATTCGTAAACTCGTTAAGACGTTGAACTAAAATCGAATCAATATCTTTAAAATCAAATGAGAAAAGTCCGATAAGCCAAAAATGTAACCTCAATTACGTACATAGGTCGAGCACACAATATAAACGTATACATTAGAACTCGCTTTCTTTTCAGGATTTTCCAAGGTGAAAAAAAAATGTATGCGTATTTCTTACAATTTTATTAGGAAAGCTTGGTTAAGATATTTGGTTCCTTTATGTGTTTGTGCTGTAAATTTGGGAAATGTTGCTTCCATATAGTTAGGCCATTTCCTTTGCACGTCTGGAATCGACTTTCAAATTTCCAAGCCATGACAGTCACGTGCAGCCACAAAAAGGTGTAATCTTTTATTAGTACATCTCGATGATTTTGTGTTATTCAGAGTGATTTACATGTGCATGGATAAGATCTATGGTTAGGTACACACACACGGCATCACTTTTTCCGGTATAGCATAATGGTCGTGTTGCATAGCTTTCGCTTGTTGAGCTGTAAGGCACACGAACGGCATCGCAAAGTCGTGCTGCATCGCTAACGTCATAGTGGTTCGAAATAGTTTTATGTCGCAAGGCACATCTTCACCCTCGAATTCATGATTAAACATGAAGTATGTAGTATTTTCCTCACTCGACCGTTGTATTGAATTCATCAGTATCGGTGAAAGTGTGCTGGACTAAAAATTGGAGTTCATTGTGTGTTCCTCACTCGGTTGTTATATCTAGTTCGTCGGCATCGCAGAAAATGCGCTCTTCTAAAAATTGAACCTGGAGCTCATAGTACGTCACTTACTCGGTTACTGAATCGAATTGTTCGTATTCTTTCTACGTCATATTTTGAATTCACAATGAAGTGTTGCTTTTGGAACTTCCGTCTTTTAATACTGGAGCTTGGCAAGTCCGTATAGTAAAGTGCTGTCCTCTTGAAGTCACACTTGTTTATGATACACAGTTTGATAGATATTTTGTAAAAGGCAACTGACGATTTGGTGCTTTCCTAAAAGTAAAATTTTGCTTAATGGATGAAAGTGTCAAAGTAATGGAGTCGATGTCATATAAGTTCTAAGGCATCGTAGAATTTTAAACTACCATCGGCTGAAATGTATACTGCAATGATGACATTTCCAAATGCGTGCAAAAGTGTCAAGTCCATCGCTTCTTCGTAATTCACCAAAATAATTTATTCACAGGCGATCTCTACATGTTCAAAGACTTTTCCTTTGTCATCCACAAGTAGAAGATAGCGACTTGAATCTGCCATGTATTCCGTCTTGGGCAATTTCAGACGTTGCTCAAGTTTCCCCACAAACATTTTAACATGTCCTTGGCAAAGGAGTCTTTCTTCTTTTTTTTTTTTCCCACGAGTTCCGAAGTGTTTGCCGTCTAAGGATCGATGTACTTCTTTGAATCGCTCTTTGTCTTCTGAAGAATGACACGAAGACTGATAACCACTAGCATATTGTTTCAGTTTGAGAAATTCCTTGACGTAGCCGGAGAAAATTCTTTTACTGGATGAGTCGACCTTTGTTGTTATTCTGTGGTAGGAAAGTGCAGATTTCGTATACTTTTATCAATTGATATCCACAATCCAGAATACAAAATAATTTTACATTCAGCCAAGTTCATTTCATAACGCGTTCTTGATCTTTGTGGCAATACAGTTTGCCTTGATTACACGTTTCAACACATCTAAAGCATACAGGAAACAATAGTTTTCCTTGGCAATAATGTGGTATAAGTGGATGGTACAAGTGAGTTGGAGTACGAATTGGCATTTGATCAATGTGTTTCACGTCAATGTATTCTGTCAGCATCTCGGGTTGTTCTGTAGGCAATCGAGCATGTCTGCACACACAATGATACAAAGAACACATACTGATGAATTTGATTTCTTTTCCTTGAGATTCGTCAACGTCGTACAGGAAGCGTGTTGCATTGGCTCGTCCTCTAAACAAACTAGTGAGTGAGTTCAAATGTTTTATGTACCGGACATCGTACTTTTTGGGCTAAATTATGACCGAACTTTAAACGTACTCGTGCTCCCACAATTTTTCCATTTATATCACTCATTGACTTTCTAACCTCAGGCATCTATGGTATATTTTGCTCGTACGATCTGAGAAAGGACGTTTCAAGTTTCGTTGATGGAAACACGTAGTGAATCCCTGCAATAAGCAACGCTGGAATTAGTAGAAGATCTGGGGGTTTTTTTTGGTAAATCACAGCCATCCACAAAAAGGCTTCCAATTATCTTTTCTCCACTTTTCTAGCATGTGGTATCCATTTGTCTACACTTTCACACAAGTAATGTAGTTAACGCACAGCTTTTGTGGAATATCGACAGCTGACGGAGAAGAAGGACTGAGGGGGTATGATGGATAGTTTATGCTCGGGAATAAGCTTCTTTCGGTACCTTAATCAACATGTTTCAGCTATTGCAGACGCTTCCTTTATTGGGTCGAAACCTCTGTGATCCAGAATTTTAAAAAATGTGGAAATTTTCTTCATCAACGGCGTACATGTCCACATCGGATCGACAATATTTTAACAGTCCTTTTTGAAAGTCAAACGGGTTCGAAGAGCGAGTTTGGAATCAGGCGTACAATCCTTCTCGTTCTGTTTGCATACCCTTAGGTTCATGATAGTAGTCAAAGTCAGACAAATTCGGGAGCACAACGCGTCGATTAGCCTCGGTATTGAAAAGTGAGGAAACACCCTCTGGTCTTTTCTGTCATTCCAAACATTTTAGGCATTCTACTAAAAGACATAGCCTAATAACTCATTGAATCTTTAAACTGTACTTGTCTAACTTTCATGTAGATGAGTTTGACTTTGTTCATGGTGAGTAATGGACATTCATTACATTGTTCTGAATAATATTCCAGAAGAAATTGTCCGTTGTATTCTGAAAAGTTGTGCGCCATGACTCAAACATGTTGATGACAGTCCATGTATGGCCGAATGTCCTCTTTGCTCCAAATGCCCTCGGCAGGATCTAAGATCCATTTGGCAATATCGACAAGAGTGCGGAGTCACCTAAAGATTTTGTCAAGTCCTCCTGGAATGTTACTATTATGAGCCTGTTAGTTCTGTATGCACTTCTCACAAGCTCTGCCAGTCTTCCTTCAAGTCTTCATCCAGTTCATTCTCATATATGGGGATGTTCAACGTCCACGATTTGGTCGCAAATGCACCATATATTGTTTCACGGACAGACGTTTGACTTTGTGTTATTGGTTCGATGAAGATGTCCATAAGTGGAACACAAGTTCAATAATTCGCAAGCACTTTCTGCCGTTCGTTAACTTGTTTGAAGCGGTGTTGTTAGCAACACATCGGACTGACTGAGGGTCACTTGGAAGGCGAGCAATGATGCATAAAATGTGTTGGTCCCGACTGCATAATCTTTGGTCAGATATCTCAGAATCATAACCGTATCCAAGACATCCCATGATACTTGTAATAACATCATGATAATCTTGATGATGATACAAGTTAATGTATTTTCCTGCTAGGAAATAGGATCCTCGAAACACGAGAGCTCTGCGAACGACATGAGGATATACTTTCAACGTATAGCGAGTAGCCAAGTCGTCTTGAAAGTTTTGCATTAAAGAAATGCCTCACACAATCTGTAATATGTCGAATTTTGAAGAAGTGCTGGATCCTAAAATTGAGTAAATTGTGCATTAAAATTTTGTCATAGTCAAGCCACAGAAAAGTCTTTGAGAAAGTTCACTTTGATATTCCCCTTGTTTCATCTGTGAAACATTAAAGAGCCTACGTTTAAGCTTCATTGGAATTGACCCAGTCATCGTAACGGTATATTGGCAGAGAGTACATTAGAATTACCGACCGTATCTGTGGAGGGGACCTTATGTCAAATAATTGATCTTCAAAGTAAAGCTAATTGCATCATATCCTAGGCTGTCAAAATCTGATGAAAGGCATGATTATGGGAAACCTAAAAATAATGAGTTTTCCCTCGTGAACAAAGTAAAGAGGCCAGATAGCTCTCTTGAAAGGAAAAGACAGGCTATAGTGCTAGGACGCACGGTTGTGTGGAAATGAAACAGCATTAAGGTACGCAATTTTAATTTCCATGTAATTTTCTATTTTGTTTGTTTGCTTTTATGCAGATGTGTTTGATATGCTTATGATCCATGCATGTATCGTTATTCAGTTCCATAGGACTCTGTTGATATGTTAGAGTGTTATGCAGTTGATTTCTTTAATTTAACAGTTATTAGTTCATTGATAAAATTGACGGATTTGTGATGTAATCCAAACATTCAATGTGTAGAATTTCTTATGGTTATATGAATGAATTTCCATTGTTTGTAGGATGATACTGTTTATCGTGAGTTAATGATAATTGCATATTTATATATGATTTTGTAATGCTGAAATGATTTTGCAGGTTATTGGTTACTGTAAGCTAGAATTTAGTGAATCTTATACAATAGTAATCAAGCATTTATCTTATTTGAGTGGAACTGGCTAGCTAGGTAAGAAGTCGTATAGTAACGTATGCGGATATATACGGCAGTATTGTTTGTAAACACCACACGTGTTAATTTCTGGCCAGGCGTGGGGCAAGAGCGATGAACTGTTAATTAAGGTCAGACTTTGTATATTGCAATGGTCATTTGTAACTATAGATAACGATTGTACCTTACCTCAAATACAGTATATTTGTAAGGACCGTTAATCGTTAAGGTCACATTATGTCAGAATTTATGCAGTGTGGATAGCTATTTACGTCTCTGAATAACGGAAGAAAGAGAATTTTATATATACGGATAGGTGGTGAACATATATAGCTTTAGTCGTAATCTTATCATTTAAGGGAACAGCTTTCTATATCCTCTTCCGAGAAACCCGACGAGGACAGTCCAAGAGGGAAGTCCGCAAATAGAGAGTTCAGAATAGAAGGGTTAAGAGGAAGAACCAAGTATACACGCTAGACGTGGAATACACAAAGTCAAGAGAGAACGACGCCAGGTGATGCAAGTCAGGCGTGGACATTGTACTCTTTTCACCACTCGTTACTAAGATGAACGAATCCGTAAATTGAACACTGCTATTAAATTCCATTAATGTAAATCGGTTGGATTGTAATTGCAATTTTAGCTTATGTATTAATTAATTAAATTTATTTTATTTTGTTGTTTAAGGGGGCTCGTATTTGTTTATTTCTTCTCAATAGTCTTGCTTAGTTCTCTGTCAATATTCTATCTATCTACTCACACTGGGCAATAACATCGAGGGAGATCATGCTAGACAACGATCGCCAAATCAATTAACAGAGGGGACGCACGCCAATCGTCACAACACCCCGTTACACAATCCCTTTAGAAATGTCTGCCTGCTGCTGAAGTACTTTTGCTTCTATTCATTGTTTTGGCCCCGTTCGATTGTCGAATACTTTCCCACGACGTGTCCCATTATGTGGTCTCGTTTTTGTCGGCATATATTTGCAACACGACGATGGCACGGACTAGGCAAATCTAGTCTTGTGAATTGTTAATTTGGATAATACTGTCTTTGGTACTGCGAATGTCGTCCATATATAATACCTTGCTTGGTAAGATACCTGTAGGAAGTGAGACGTGGGTCATGCGGAGATTGGTTTTTCTTCCGTGGGTCATGATACACTCGACATTGAATTGTTGGACATGATGATTTGAGTGGAAGATGTCAATTCTGCCAGAGTACTAAACTCATTCTGAAGTGGAGACTTCAAACTGTCGTGAATAATGGATAACCTTAAACGATCGCCCTCTTTAGCTTGGCATTATCGTTTCCATGTCTCCAATAAGGAATCAAACAAAGCTGTAAGAAAACCTGTTGTTTTCTCCGGTGGCACTTCAGACTTAAACTGTTTATGTGCGAATCGTGAATCAAGCATTTTCTGGATGTCACATTTTTGCGTCCCTCGAATGTGAAAATAATCATCAGGAGCTACTGAATAACTTTCGTTTCTGGTGGATCCAGACTATCTTGGTCTTTTGGCAGAGTAGGACTGGCATGTTCTTTAGCTAACACTTAATTTACTGTACTAGGCGTTACGCAAAATCGTCCTCGTTGTCAGTCGTGGCTTTTGCATATGGTTTCTTCTCAGCAAAGTGTGATCGTTTTACCTTCATTAAAAAATTTGATTCCACTAAGTTTTAACCACATACAAGATTATATAATTTATCCAGCTTTCAAACTGTGAAGAAGAAGAAGAAAATAGAAGAATAAAAACTGATTGCCCTTCTCGTCAGAGATTTACAGTGAGTCATTCGAACGTATACATCAGATTAGACTACGGACTGCTCGCCTCGAGTCAAAATACTTGCTATATTTGTCGAGAAAACGAAAGACGGGGTAGATGATAAATAAAGGTAACTATATGTGTTATCATTATCAGGAAATATGTACACTGGTCATCAGAATGCCCTAAGAAAAAAAGAACAAGCAGGGATGCGAACCCATACCCGCCATGAAATGCAAAAAGACTAGACAACTTGACTTGAAGACAGGGAAGATTATGAACTAGTGAAGAAATTCAAAAATAGTGACAGACAATTAGATTCATATTTTTTTTCTAAATGTGCAAAGGAGATTTTTTAATGAAGTTTGTGCGGTCTTCAGCATTCTGGAACTTTAATTTCTTCCTGTATATTTTATATTTTTTTCGATGTATAATTTTATTGTTTCTTGTTTCAATGCTTAAAATTTATAGGGATATCTAATATAGCATCTATGATATTGTACAGTCCTGCCTCGCTGATCATCAACTTTGAATGCTTTGTTTAGTGCTCCATTTACTTGTACTTGTGAGTATATATTATATAACAAACTGACCAATTTACAATAGTTTCTCCTAACTCAGATGTTTATAATACGTATTTAATGCAGTTTTTGTTCAATCCTATCAAAAGTTTCTTCCTTGATCGATTAAGATTGCTGCTCCTTGTTCTCCCGTTGCATCTTTATAATCCAGTATACATTTTATTGCCCTGTGTTATTTAGTTTTGCCTATTATTCTTTTGCATTCTTTCGCCTGCTTTTCCTTATTTTTTCGTTACCAAATTTACTTGTTTACTTAATTTCACAATTTATTTATTGTTTTCTGTCTTCTACATTGTAACGCTTTTAGTTTATTCTTAATTTCTTCTTGATATCGGTTATTTTGGAGGATTACATTGTTCATTTTTCCAATTGCATCCAGCTTACCTAGTTCTCTCTTTTATAAATAAATATAATTCTACAAGGAAATAAACCGAGAAAGTATTTCCAATATTTTAGATCTAGTAATATCTTTCTCTAACGTTTCACTAATACAAAATTTATCAAGTCGACCTCCTTGGTTCTGTCCATAATTTTTATACGCGTATTCTTTTTACCATGGTTTATTTTTCTTAAGACGTCGATTATGTTGTTGTTTTTTTTTCTTCCTATAAATAGGCAGAATTATAAAAGCAAGTTGTTTGTCTTTCTCTTGCAGTCCTTTGGTCTTATTGTAGTCAGATAGCATATGGTTTCGATCTCATCCAATAATTACTTTTTTGTAGTATATCACAATATTTTCCAAGATTTGTTCCAAAACCTTTTTTCTGCTTATTTTATCGGTGCATGTAGGTTTATAAAATCGTACGATAGGAAACTTTGAAGTTTGGATCAACTTCAATATCTGCCCAGGAATTTTGGACAATATTGTCATTGACATCCCCCCCCCCCACATCTTTTTTTTTATAGTAACTACGATTAACACATTAAAAATTCTTATTCTATAAATTTATTATATTTTGCGTAATATCATTAATGTCTTGGAAAAACATCATTTCCTTATCTGTCGTGTTTATTATTTCATTTGCATTATAAGAGATAATTTTTATACTCCTTGTCCATTTTTATTTCGTGTATTTTTATCGTAACAAAAATTGTTATAGTATAATATTTTTCCCTTGCTGTGTATTATCTATTGATTTCTTATACGTTGTTCCGTATTACTTTCGTCCCTATCATCAGAGTTATTTCTACTGGTCTCTGAATAAGCCGTCCGGAACACTGATGCGGCTATATATTGAATGTGACGTCGCGAGTTCGCACTCTTCAGGTTATAAGAGAGACCTGAATGAATTATGAATTGTATAATATGCATTTGAACTGGTGGAATATATATATATATATATATATATATATATATATATATATATATATATATATATATATATATATATATATATGAAGTCTTGGTGTTAGAGGACACCCGGTACTAATACTATGGAAAAATGGGAACCAGCCTGGAAATGGGTGAACATTAAATAGAGTATATATGGGTTTGGCTGGCCAGGATTGGTTAATAATGTAATTTATGTTTTAGGAAAAAGAATCTTTTGAGAGCTTATCCTAGTTGCAAGAGAAAAAAAAGTATAGACATTGTTTTATTGATGGAATTCCAGTCCTTTAACAGTCTTGAGTTTGGAACACTCATTACTAAAATTAGCACCTGACTCTTTGGTGCGGAATTGAAAGTACATGTTTCAAACACATGCAGATCCAGAAAATGCCGCGGCTCATATCCTTTCCTCTACACAGAAACTGACATCCAGGTTTCATCTATACTGATAAATATAGGTTTGATCATGGGCACTCAGAAATTTAAAGTTACTGAATTTTTAATATCATGGTGTTTGCATAGGTTTACTATGAGAACTGAATTAGTACCGTGAGTCCTAGACTAACAAACAAGAAAATCAAATTAACCAATCCAATGCAATAAGGGACATTGCGATTCTTACCTCCCTTTAGCCTCTAATCCCTCTTTCAAGAGTGATAATGCGTGGTTTGACGATGATTGATCTATCTTGAAGAAAGGCCAGTCAAGTGTATAAGTAATGTGAATGAATAAATGTATAAATAAGTATTTTAGTAAATAATAAATTTTTCTTTGGTCATTACGTTTTCAGCAATCCGATTGACAAAGGCACTTTTGAACTGTGGGGGTTCATACCTAATTTAACCCTCTTTAGCCACGCCCAACTGTACTACGTTTCTGTATATACTCAATGAGGACTATATTTAGAATCTAATATCACTCAAACTCAGACTGACTGAAATGTAAACAGCAATAAATAAATACTAAACAAAGAAATTAATTAATTTTCAGTTTTGAGAAAAGGATGTTGACATTTTAACCATAAAGTCTGAAGAACTTAATGAAAAGCCATGGAGGTTTTATGCCGAAGTGCAACCTAAGAACAAGGAGAAAATGGCCCAGGTGATGCCATCCAGACAGGCTGCTGTGCGACATAAATCACTTTCTTTGATATTTACAAGACCTATTAGGAGATGTGGACACACTCTCTCTCTCTCTCTCTCTCTCTCTCTCTCTCTCCAACCTCTTCGGGTCATCGACCGTAACTCGGTGTAGTCACATGTATGGAGCTATAAATATAATACACAACCTAAATATTTGTCAGGTTTTCCCTTTTTTGGCGTCGAACAATATGCCTGCTCTTTTTGTGGTAATATACGGTATTAACATTCTGCTGCTACAAATGGTCTGGCAGTTACAGGTCACCTAAGGTCAGCTCTAGGCTCTCACTCAGTTGTAACCCTATATGCCTTGTGATAACATTAGCGTGAGAAACTAGTGTGCGTGTGTTTTCACTGTTTAAATCAGTTGTAGTCTAGCCATTAAAGTAGTTAGACCAAACCATGTTTTGTGCTATTTAGCAAAACATAAAACTTTTTACGTCAGATATCGTCTTATCGTAATTCAACAGAACTAAACTAATGTGGTCATTTCGCAACCTGATACTGAAAGACAATCGTATTAACATGAGCAGAAACTATCGATTAGTTTACATTAACAGGTACAAAAACTTTGATATATAAGAATTAAATCACAATTAGCTAAAATAATTTCAAGGGTGGATCTCGGTGTTTGTCCGTGAACCCTTCTTCAAGCATTTCAGTATATCCAGAGAAAAAGAAAGTGTGCAAAAAATATTTTTTGGCTAGCTGTATCATCTAAGCCTATTATACTGAAGTGTAACATAATTTTTAGTTTATCTATTTGTCACCTGAATACTCCGCTGTTCATTCAGAAGAAAATATAAATGCGGTGGTAGAAAACGAGTTGGCTCACCTAATATGAAATATGCTGACTATAAAATAAAAATTACGGGTGATTTTAATGCATATACTGGTACGGAGCCAGACTTTATCAAATATGACATTGTTATTAACCTACTTCAAGAATGTAATTACACAGAAGACGAAGGCATGTATGATCGGGGTAATGAAGACGTAAGGGAGACAAATCACTGTGGAGATAAACTTCTACAGCTATGCCTGATGACTGGATTGAGAATCGCCAATTGTAGATGCAGACCAGATAAAGGGATAGGGAAATTTACATGTATCCGTGACAACAAGGCCTTAACAATAGATTATGTTTTAGCTGACGTATGTGTTTTAAAAATATATCATCCTTTGACATAGATGATAGATTGGAATCAATACATATGCCCATTGTATTTTCCTTTGTTTACATGGGGAAACTAAAGCAAAATGCTTTAAGTGTCGGCGGGGGGTGGGGTGGGGCAATGAAATAGATAAATACATATGGAACAAAGATGGCCTATCTTATATCCAAAATTGCAAATGTATGTTATCTCAAAATATGGATAAGATTTTAAATTATATAAACAATAACGAACTCAATAAATGCGTCGAAACAATTACTGATATTTAACATGATGCGGCAAACGCAATAAAGACAATCAATAGAAGACAAAACCTAGCTGTGACATCTCCAAGAAGACTTGTTAAATATCAGCCTTTGTTAGACATTGATTGCATAACCACCAAAGGCAAAGCTTTAAGATAACTAAGACAATTCAGATTAAAAGGCACAAGTAAATCACTTGAATATTACAAAATCCGTAGAAATATGTATAAATCTCTTACAAGAAGCAAGCAAAGACAATATAATGAAAAAATAAATAAATAAATAAAATAAATAAAAACAAATAAAAAAAAAAAATAAAAAAAAAATAGCCTTTTATCCGCATTATGCTTTAAAATTATATAACTTTTCTGGTGCCTCACAAAGAAGCCAAGTACATGTACGCGAAGCAGCATCACGTCTGAAACTTGGTATGAATATTTTTCAGAATTATTTAATTTTTCTTGTTCTGTTGACCTGATACAAGAAAATAGAACAATGAGCTAATTCATGAGACTTTAGATAGAACAGTCACTGAAGAGGAGGTTCGCCTAGCATTGAGTAACATGAAACATAACAAAGCGGGGGCAATAGATGCCTTATCCAGCGATTTCTTTATATGTACGGGCAACATAATTGCACCAAAATTAACAATATTATTCAATAAACTATTCGATGATGGATATTATTCAGAATATTGGTCAACCGCTATCATCATAACAATTCTGAAGAAAGGGGATGCAAATGAACCCTCCAATTACAGAGGCATTAGTTTACTACTTGTATTAAGTAAAGTGTTTGCATCAATTTTAAATAATACGATAAATGGACGAAAACGAATTACTGGGCAAAGAGCAGATAGAATATTTATATTATATACATTAATTTGTAAATATTTAAGAAAAAGTAGGGGTAGATTCTATCTAGTATTTATTGACTATGAAAATACCTTTGATAGGATAGAGAGACGTTTATTTACCAAAAGCTAGTTAGTGAACATATTAGTGGAAAAATGTTAAGAATCATTAGATCAATTTATAATGATGTAAAATCATGTGCCAAGTCCAACAATCTTATTACCGATTTGTTTAATTGTCCTTTCGGTGTACGCCAAGGTTGTGTTTTATCGCCTTTACTCTTGTCTTTATTTTTGAACGAGTTGAAGCCATTTTTAAGCCGAAGAAAACAAAAACGTGTCGGTAGAAACCTTAGAACTATTTTCACTGTTGTATGCAGACGATTTAATTGTCTTTGCTGGCACTACTCACTAGTTGCAAAATATGCTCAATAGGCTGCATACATATTGCCTAAAGTGGAAATTAAAATTGAATTTGGAAGAAACAAGAGCGGTTGTATTTCGTAGAGGTGGCTATCTCAGAAGTTACTTTAAGTGGTACCATGGCCATATAGAGGTAAAGACTGAATCATATTATAAGTATTTCGGGTACATATTTAAAAAAAAAATAAAACTCTTGATATATGTGCCAGAAAACTCTATCCTTGCAGGCGCTGAAGGCTATGTATGTATTGAAGCAAAGTCTTTCAACATTTGGCAGATTACCCGTGAGATTAAATCGATGGAGAGACTGCGTTTCTACAGGCTATTGGGAGTAGAATTCACTTGTCAGAGATATCTAGAGTTGTTAGAAGATTGTGATATTTGTTATATAATCACCATGCTTAGAGTGAGAAACTTGCCAATCAGAGGTAACACGGGAAGATAAAATGGTATTTGTTACGAAGATAGACTGTGTCAAATTTGTAACGTTAATATCGAAAATGAATTCCATTTCAGTACTGCTTGTCCGTCATATATGAAATTACAAAGACAATATTTATCCACTTTTGTATATAAAAATCCAACTTTAGAAAAATTTAGGACTTTTATACAAATTGATACCAGTAAAATTCTGATGACGAATTTAGTAATGGTTACTATAAAAGCCTTAAAGATTAAAGAAACAGTTTTATCATCGACTCTTGCTGCATAAATCTTGCCCATACAGGTTTTAGGTTTCTCTTTCAATTAGTTTGTATGATTACTATGCAATATATACTGGTATTTCGCCCAAATCGAAAAATGCAATAATAATTTCTTTCGTGTATAACACCTCCAGTAGATACGATGTTCTTTTGTTACTTATTAAAACATCTTTTTATATCGCATGATGTATGAATACGCATCATTTGTCAGTGGCCTGTACTACAAATAAATACTATTATTATCATTATTATTATTATTATTATTATTATTATTATTATTATTATTATTATTATTATTATGTTAGTGTTGTAATATACTTATACGGACAATACAAAATACAATTATTATTTGTATATTTAATTTACAGTGTGTGCTTGAACCATGTCCATGATTGAGGGGAAATTTTGCCTACCTGACTGTTGTAATGTTTTGCCTACCTGAATTATTTCTAATTATAAGTGGTAAAAAAGTTGTTCATTAAAAATTAAACTCAATATTTAATTTGTTTACATTTTGATGGAATTTTTCAATATATAAATCATTAGTTTTTCAGTAAAAGTTATTGCGTAATGGTCAGGTGACAATATGTATATAACGGAGACAAGGTAAATAAAATATTCCTTCCTGTTTTATGATAAGTCTGTGGGGTCACTTATAATTGTGTTCAGATGTAATTTGAGAGGAATTAATTATTCAAATTATTAAATGGAATCACAAAACTGACTCTTTTAATTAAAGCACTACTTTGGGATTATTGAAGACTCATTCAAAGACATTCTGAATTATATAATTTTGATACATGAAGGCATTCATGACTATTTGAATTAAATTTGAGCAGTCTATACTTTAGTACTTATTATATATTTAGGATTATTTTGGATTTAATTCACATTACTTTGAATTCTTGGTAAATAAATTATTTGTTAATTTTACTAAAATTGTTGGTTTTTCCTTCTTTCTGTTACCATAGAGTCGTAACATATTATTATTGTTGTTGTTGTTGTTGTTGTTGTTGTCTTTAGTGGCTGTGTTCGGTAACGGTTCATAGGTGGAGTTATTTATTATACCAAGTTGCTATCGATGAGTGAAGTAGTACCTCAAATGAATCCGAATGAGTAACGTAATTTCGAGTACAAGCGACAATGTACTGCAGGGTTCCACCACCTGTAACAGAAGCAGAAGATAATACAAAAATTGAAGATACACATGTGTCAGGGGTTGATTCATCGGAGAAAGCTGACTCTTCATCACAGCTGAAAAGGCCTAGTGTTGTGTCACAAAAATTATGGGAGGTAAAGAATATTGCCACACTTAATTCTAAGGGCTTAAAACTGATCCACAACAAGCACACTTTAAAAATACGGTTACCATATTTGAACTTGCAAAAAAAAAAAAAAAAAAAAAAAGCCACGGGAGAGTGGGGTGTCTGTATCAGTATCTACCAACACACATTTTATTTATACATACATACACCATGAGCATACACAACAAGTCACAGCGAGTATACATCGTGAATATAAATTATCTAATATACAGTGACCTGTGTACTGCATGTCATTTCCCAGTCCTTCTTCAGTCAGGTTCTAAATAAATGTGTAAATTTGTTTGATAAAGAAAGATCAGGGCAAAATATCAGACATTTTTCGATATTTAAGAAAGCCTTGCTGGCCAGAAATTTAAGGACTGTAAAGGAGGACATGTCTAGGAAAAGAGGACGTATGGCAGTCCTGTCTAAGCGTAGTGATTCATGTCGTTGCTTACCAAATTACAAATACAAAATAATATATGCACCATATATAAAAACTCATTTATAGGTAAACTGTAAGCAACTATTGAGCACCTATGACTCCTGGCACCATCTTCCAAGAAATGACTTATTTCTTGGGAGGCGGAGAGGTGGATGTATTCTGTATATTTGATTTTGGGAGTTTACTACACTGAGCATCTATATGTGTATGATCTCTTTTTTACTCCATCCTTGACATTGTGTTACTTGGTGTGCACAATCAGAAGCATAGAGAGGGAATATGTTGCTTTTGGAATTGATAGGATTAAAGAGAAAAATATACGCCCTAGCTAGAATTTGAACTACACTGGAAGTGATCAAAACCATACAGTCAGGGTCAAGATAAGGGGTGCTTAAGTTATATGGAAGAAGAAGGATGGATTACATGAAAGGTGAAGGATGCATGAAATAAATAATGAGTATGTTGAATAGAGATTGGATCACTGAAGACCAGCTTTCAAAGGTGCAGGATGTCGATATTGCTGAGAACTACAAAGGAGCACTAAGAGGCACCAGGTGCTACAAAGTGATATTAAGTAGTCATCAAAGCATTATTTAAGAAAATATCATGAAAATTATTGCTAATCACTGTTAATTTTCATAAATAGTCATATTATTTTCAGCAATATGAGTGACAGGCAAACTTCACAAAAGACAAACCTTTACATATTACGGTTTATGCTGCACGATTTATGCTTCTTGGATTTAAATATCAGTGATAAGAAAAAGTAACCAGTTTTTGGTAATCTATATCTTTACAAATAAATGAGGTCTTGTTTTAAAATTAAGACAATAGTTTATATGAAAATTTAATAGTTTAGGAATGTTTTGAAAAATTATTATGTGAAAATTGACACATTTTTAATAAGAAGGTAAAAAAACTTATTCTATACTTATTTTCCTCTAGATATTCAAAAAATATTAATATGAATTCAGATTTGCTGGAATTGATCACATGTTAATCATTGAATATTCACAAGTGTCATAAATAAAAAAACAAACTTTTTTTTATTTATCCTTGAGCTTCATGTTATTAATTACCAAAATTATGCATTATCATCATGATTAAAAGCAATAGAGCATATGCTGATTGCCACATTACCGAGTACCAACTTCTTTGACCCATTGTCAGAGGCATGCCTTTTAATCCCATCTGGATAATAACCCCCATATTATCAAAGGCAAGAGTTGTAGTTATTTGTCACCTCTTGCTGACATGCAGTAAATGATGGAAAGCTTTTTTAATTACATGCTGATTGTTTTGCTCAAGGATCTTATGAAGCTGAAAGAATCAAATTAAAGTAATTATTTCAAACAAGACCAAGGTAAATTGTTTTGGTTACTCAGTTTTGATAAACCAAACATAATTGTATGTAAACATATACATAAGCTGGGATATTAGGCCATTTTACTGTCAGTTGATAAAGAACTAAACTTGCATTGCACAATGCCTTCTAAAAGGCAAAAAATTACCTAAACTAGTAGAGCTGCATTGTGGACATGCAGTTCATTTTTGCAAATTGAATTTCTGCCTGCATTCTTTGTGACTCTTTCTGTGGTATCATTCGTATTGTGAACATTTGTGGGATGAAGACTTTCAGACCTACAATAATTCTAAAATACTGTATCTTTGCAAATTTAATAAGTTGTTTCATGGTAAAGATCAGAATTGCTGATTATGACTATGCACAAGGATTCTGTTGACTGGAGGAGATAATTGTTTAACAAACTAAAACACGAGTCTCTTGCACATCTCCATTTGACATATCCTGCTTAGTCTGGGTGAATACTTTTTGTTGCAGTGGTTATTCAGCTCAAGACACAAATGAGCAGTACAAAGTATATCAAAAGTAGATAAACATGCGTAGAACATAGATATCATATTTTTACATGGCACTAATGATGTAATTATATTTATATTATCTTAAATAAATTGTTCTAGACAATAAAATTGAATGGTTGCTACAACATTAGTTGTCTGATGATAAAAAGCTTTAAACATCATGCCAAATTGTTTTTATAGTTCACATATTACTCATATCATTCTTGTTTTATATTTATCTGTTATATAAAAGAAGACACAGGCATGTCAAAATGTGATATTTCCCTACCACTGTTAAGTGAATTTTGACATGATAACTCTTATAAATTTAACAATTTTAAAAGCTTAATAACTTTTGAATTAAACAAGTCATTAAAAAGCATTCAGTACAATAGTTGTCTGTCCCATTTTCAAATGTTGCAACAAAGAAAATGTTCTTGACATTTCAAAGCCAACACCAGAACCCAGGTTAAAAATTTTTCTAGGATGCAAATTTATTGCAGTTTAGGATCTTATGAACATTGCAGGAGAAAAAACATGTGTTTGGGGGAAAAAAAAGAGATATTTATTGTAATAAATGACGAGGAAAATATTCGCTAATAATCTGTCTGGAAAGCAGGCCAATCACCATGACGACTGTGGCACCAGAGATGGCAAGAAGTCAAGAACTTGCATGACTAAGTTTTTACTAGAAAGTCATGATAATAAGTCAACACAAGTTAGTTTTGTAGTGAAAAAAGACAATCTGTTTTGTGTTGAAAAGACATCAAAGGGTGAAAGAAAGCTAGTAACATTAACACCTCAACCACTTCCAGATGCTGTAATTGTTTCGCACCAATATTATACAGCACTGAAAAGAAACACAAAGTACAAAAAGCACATTTTTAGCCCTGCTGGTTCATTACAGTTGCAGGGTATCAAGGCCAATACGATAAAGCATGCAGTCCCCCACCACACAATGACTCAAAGGTTGATTCGGACCCTACATCAAATTGAAACCCACAACAATACAGATTATAAGACAAAGTGTCAAGCATCAAACAGCGGTAGACACATATAAAAAGCCAACAAAAAGAATTACATGATTTCATGGACATTCCAAGAAACGCACGGCAGTGTCATAACTTTCAGAAATAATAAGGATGAAGAGGTGCCAAAGGTAAGGAAATGAAGCTGACGAAATATTGAAAATGCTGCAGCAACTCTTTTGCACATTCTTATGTAGCTGGAATCATCCATGGCAGTGATCTACCAAATACAATTATCAGTTGTTATACAGAAGAACAACTTAATGACTTATGAGACTTTCTGCAGTCTAATGTTGGCATGATCAGAATCGACAGAACTTTCATGCTTGGGCTGTGTTATGTTATGATACTTGTCTATGAGAACCATAAGGTTGTCAGAAGAGAATCTGGGGGACCACCTATACTGTTGAGACCTGTAATATTAGATTGGGATAATGAAACTTCTTTCTACAAAATTTTTGCAGACCTGAAGGGAAATTTAGTGCTGGACTTGACTAAAATAGAATTGCTGATTGGTACTGATGAGAAAGCCATGACCGATACCACTGATATGACATTTCCCAAAGCAAAAATCAAATGCTGTTCTAAATATATAAAGGACAACACAACACAGCACATGGTTGACAAACTGCAAAAAAACACCAAAGAAAGAACAGAAATTGTAAAAGAAATATCTGGTCCATCAGTAATACATGCATAAGATAGCATGGAGTTCGATGAAGAGAAATGTAAATTAGGAAATGACCATGAAAACTTTCTTGAGTATTGTGAGAAATATGTAGAAAACAAAATTGCAGACAACTGTATTGATAACGGAGACGAGCTATGGACTAATAATAACAGGGACCCCATGAAACACTGGTTGAAAATTGCCACAAAATGAAATTCCAAGAAAACTGATGATCTTGTTCTAGAGCTCAACAAAGTCGTATGTGATCAGATGACAGGTGTGTGGTGTGCCCTGTATGGTATAGGAAAGTTCAGCTTTTCTCCAGGATTTGTCAAGTATAAACTGGCGCCATCAGTGTGGCATGCTAAGTCTGCATACTTTGAAAAGTTGTTGATTATTAAAACAAGAGAACAAAAACCAGAGAATGTCACCTCTTCTGATGGCCAGTATACTTTAAAAGTACACAAAACATCTTCACAAAGGTGAACCAAAAGATGCAAGTAAAGTCCAAAAGAATGAAAATGCTTAGAAAATAAATTAATGAAGTGCAACTCGGTATAGCATTGTACAGAACTGTGAGGTGCCAGGACTTGTTATCAAAACTTTATTCTGACCATCTCTAACATTAAACATCTCTAACATTAAAAAAAAATATTTATAAAAGATGGAAATGTAATTAAAAAAGAAAAAACATTCATAAAAGATTGAAGATAATTATTATGTTTATATATGTATTAGGATTGCCTAACTCATAAAGCATCTTATCTCTGGCCTGTATCCTTTTCTCTAAGTCAGCTGTTATGGTCCATGATTCACAAGCGTAGAGAAATATGGAGATCACCAGTGAGTGCATCAGTCTGAACTTTGAACTGAGTGCGATGTTCTTGTAATTCCAGATGGGCTTCAGTTTTGTTGTCAGCACTGCTGTTATCTGCGCAATCTTGGAGAGTACTCTAGGCTTCGATCCTTCGTCTGTTACAATTGCTCCCAATACTTGAAGCTGTGGACTGTTTCTAACTTCATACCTTGGACCCTGATGTCAGTACTGATGCCCTTGGTGTTGTTGGTCATCAGTTTGGTCTTCTCTGCACTGATTTCCACTAAGATAGCTAGTTCTTGCTCATTTCCTGCTAGTCCATTAATGTCGTCGGCAAAACGTAAGTTGGTGACTGTTCTGCATCTGATGCTGACTGTCCCTTCATGCTTTTCAAGCGTGTCAGCCATGATTCTCTCCAGAAAGATGTTGAATAGTGTGGGAGAGAGCAGACAGCCTTGTCTGACTCTGACTGTTGTTCTGAACCAGTCCCCTATGCTGCCTTTGAAGTATACTGCACTGGTGGCCTTGTCATATAGGTGCTCTATTACTGTGATGAGGTTGGCATTGATGTTGTACAGTCTCATGGTCACCCGTTCTTCTTCTTCTTCAGCACCCTCCTCCTCCCTCATGCAAAGACCATGTCACCAATGAAGAAATATGGCAAAGGATCAGACAAGCCATTGGGCCTCACGAAGACTTCCTGACCATGGTGAAAAAATGTAAACTACAGTGGTGTGGGCATGTCTCACGATCATCAGGACTTGCCAAGACAATCCTGCAAGGCACTGTTCAAGGAAGAAGAAAGAGAGGCAGGCAGAGAAAGAGGTGGGAAGACAACATTCAAGAGTGGACAGGTTTGACATTGAGTGACTCACTGAGAAAGACAGAAAATCAAGAGGAATGGAGGAAGCTGGTTGTTCGGTCTTGTGTGGTGCCCCAACGGTCTACCAGACTACGGGACTGATGATGATGATGATGAACTCATAAAAAATAATATTTGTTGTGACTCGTTGTGTAATGTATACAGTATTGTATTAAGTGAATAACATCAGCAATAAAGCCATATGACTGTAAAAATTCACTTCAGTGGGATTAAAGGACATCTAATCATGGTCTGGTTACTATACAGGAAATGATGCCAGAATAACTCATATGTGATTGAAGACTATCACTTCTTTTACACTGAATATGAATAAATTGTACTTTATCACTGTTGGTTGTTTGGCAAAAATTTTCATACTTGATCTAAATCATAAATATTTACTTACTACTTTTCACTCACATAGTTTTGGTCATTATGTATTGACTGTAAAATATTTTGGATGCGACAAAGTCTCACTAACTGGGTCTGTAATTTCTAATATGTGCTTGTGGAACATATAATCTTCTTCACTGAAGTATCTGATCAGTAATGGCACAGATAATTAACTCCCACAGATGATGAATGATAATGCTTGCTGTCTTAGCACACTGCACACAAAAAGTTGTCTTTCTTGATTTTTGAGGTGCAGGTATCATGATAGAAATGTTGCCGTTGTAGGGTTTAACGCCATTTTTCAGCACACGATAGGCTATACATGGCAGCCAGTATTAATGGTAGAGGAAGAACCCGGAAAGAACCACCGACCCATGAGATGCTACTGGCAAGCTTTCTCACATACCCACATTGGCCGAATCCGAGAATTGAACCCACGCAGACAGAGGTGAGATGGCAGTGATCCGTAATGGAGAACGCTTCAGACCACTCCGCCACTCGGGGCCCCCCTGATAGAAATGACTTTTATCCATAAAAATAATGAGAATTTTCATTGTATTTTCTTTAATAAATGCTTTGATGACTACTTAGTGCCACTTCGAAGCACTTAATGTCTCTAGTGTTCTTAGTGCAGCATTATTTAGTGGTATTTACCAGGACTGAAGATGTGGACAAGTTACAGGCACAGAAAGTATGCTGTTCAGATTCTATCGATTCTGGGGAATAGTGTTTTTCTGGGTATGTTTTGGAGTTGGTAATACTGTACTTGTATTTATTGTGAGATGGAGGAGGGAAAAATGTATTTAGACCATTTTGTTTCTAATTTAATAAAACATGCAGAGAGAATACATCTTGCATCTGGCAGTAGGAGTTGGAAGATTAAGTTTGTTTAGCAGTTGGATCATTCTAGGACTGAACTGCATATGAAACTTGGTTGATATTAAAAAGAAAGCAATGAATCATTACTGTCTAATTTCAAAGTTGATCGTTTTTGCAGGATTCAGAAAATGAAAATGTTGAATTCTGGTTTACATCAGGACCTGCAGAAAATATTGCTTTTAATGAAATCGAAATCATTAATTGTAGCAGGCAATTTTGAAGGGACAATAAACAATAAAATCAGTCAAAGTAAAGTATTTTTAGATCATTCTGTTTAAAAAGTATAGCAGCAATAATAACAGTAAAATATGGCATTTCAGGGCTGATCTTATACTGCTAGTCTGATTGTTAAGAATGGAAATAACAACTGTATGTTTCACTTTTCAATTTGGTGGATATATTTCTTTTGCTAATTATCAAAAACAGTGAATGAGGATTTTTAAAATGGTTTTTCCTATACTTTGTTTGTCATTTCTCTTATCTTTGTTTTTTTCTTTGGATGTTTCCCTTGATCAATATTAGCATGGGTTTTTTGGCATTATTAGAAATATTAATGTACTTTTCCAAGGGCTCAGTGGAGATAGTGTTATGACTCTGTGGTCATAAAATAAGTAATTAAAAGAAAGAAGTAAAACCAGCAAGTTGTGTAAAATTTTGTAAATAATTTAATTGAGTTATAACATGAAAATGTAAGAGGAACTTAAAGTATTGTGAATTAAATCCAAAATAATCCTAAAAAGTTCTATCATAAGTCCCAAAGAATAGAATGTTCCAGATGAATTCCACTTCTTTGAATATGTTGATGTACCAGTAGTCTTGTGTATGAGACTGATAATGAAATTGTCCAAAACTCCATGGAATGAATTCACAGTTAATCAGAAATGTTGCTAATTTAGTCCAGAGTCAGTGAATACCTTTTAATTCCAGTGAATAATCTAAACAAATGAGTCATCTCAAATTATATCTAAATACAACATTAAACACATTCTGCAGATTGATTTTAAAACAACATAGGAAAATAGGAATGAAATAATTGTCAACTTTATTCATCCTTATATACACACTACGTCTCTATGTCACAATATTTTCCTACTTGATCTATGTCACAATATTTTCCTACTTGATCTATGTCACAGTATTTTCCTACTTAATCTGTGTCACAATATTTTCCTACTTGATCTATGTCACAATGTTTTCCTACTTGTCAACTTTATTCATCCTTATATACACACTACGTCTCTATGTCACAGTATTTTCCTACTTGATCTATGTCACAATATTTTCCTACTTGATCTATGTCATAATACCTCTCATGGGGCCTATTTCGCAATACATCTCCACACTGCAACAGAACCCACCTGACTTTACCATCCAGCGGGAAAATACCTCAGCTTATCAGCAGGTTCATTATTAAGATTGATTTTAAAACTTGTAAACACCTATTTTTTATAGCTCATATGCAATCTACAGACATGCACCAAAAAGTTAAAGACAATATAGATATACATAACAATAGACATTATCAAATACAAGACTGACTCTGAGGATATCACAATGATACCGTTTATATTATAGATTAATATGGTTGGTATCATCTGTTTTGTAATTCTAATACCATCACATTTGTCAGGATTGAAGCCTTGCATTGACCAGTTTTCAATTTTCTAAATTGTATAAATTGATTTGTGAGAATCTGCAATCATTGTTTAAGAAATGGCTATTTAAACAATGACATTGTCAACAAAATAGCTTAGTGTTGCTGTTGATGGAAGTGAGCACATCATTTATTTACATCAGAGACTGGGGCCTAAACTTAGTCCTATCTGATTCCAGATTGTGCGCCAGTCAGTCTGCAGAAGAGATGCCATCAAGGATGACTCCTGGAGATCATCCTGTTAAAAAGAATTTGGTTGGTGGTTTTAGTGTTGATATCCATTTTATGTATAGTCTTTGATGGTCAGTGGTCAATTTGATCAAAGGTGTGCTCATGTCAGAGATGGAAAATGTTGAACTTCAATGGCCCCTACTTGGTCAAAAAGTGGAGTCAGCATAGCAGTCAGTAAAGCAGGGGCACAGCACACTGGACCAACAGTTTTCATTCCTGGACTTCCAGTTTCCAAAGGGCACGAATCTTGTGGATGCAAGTTGTTTTGTTGTTGTTTTTTGTTGTTTTTTTTTATTTTTTTATTTTTTTTTACAGGACCATAAAAAGCATCCCATTATAGGCAAAACCACAAGCAGGCCAATTAAAGCAGATTAGTGAAAGAGAAACAAACTAATTTTAACACCTGTTGATGCTCTTTGTTGTCTGTATCAGGTGGACATGAGTAATTTGCTAGTACTGTACTAATTTCCAAGTGTGACCACTCTGCTGAGTAGTTTTTCATCTTAATCAAACATCTCTAGATTGAATCCAAATAGACTAACTAGAAAGTAAAACAAACCCTTTGCTTTGACATTTTCAAAAATGTTACAGTGAAGTTTGTTGGCTTTTTGAAAATTACAGATTGTTAGGAAATGTGTCATTTGTTAATGATTGATACTAAAATAAATTTTGAACAATGCAGTGCAGCAAACAAGCCTAACAAATTAAGATTATTTGTAGAAAGGTAAGAATTTAAAGTGATGACACTGATAGTGTAAAGCAGGTCTGATCCATGTGGTAATGAAAATGAGGCTGATTAGGAAAATGAAGCTGTATCCAATTGTTCCAAACCAATGGAAATGCCCATAATAATAAAGGTTAAATAATGGGACAATAAATGGCTTTTAATTGGCATTATAAAATCCAGAATGACAGACCCATTTTAGCACAGTGTAGTGTTTGTTGTAAAGCAAGGAAAAGAATTCCTTTTGGAACAATTAGGAGTCTTCAGTTTTGGTGTATCATGTCATGAAATGAGTAGAAGTTACTTGCTGACTACTGTGTGACAAACATTGTTGGAGGAAAGATCGACTATACATTTAGTTGCGGATAAACAAAACCAGGGTTCTGTGGGATGGACAAGTGCAAAGTGAATGTTAAAGATAGCTTATCAAGAAAAGTATATATATATATATATATATATATATATATATATATATATATATATATATACACACACTTTAGGCATAGATGATGAACTATTTTTACTTTAAGAACCATGGTTAGTGCTGGTTGCTTAAATTATGAGTCTTTTTTTCATGCCAAGAAAATTTATATCATATTTCTGATGTTTTGTACCTCACAAAGTAATTATCTTTTTTCTCTAAATATAAACCAAAATGTTTTATTCAGTGTCTGAAAACAAATGAATGAAAAATTTAAGCCTTGGCAACCAATCCTACATGTGTGACATATAGGTATCCTACAAGTCATACAACAAAGTAATCTCACTTTACATGCATGAATGAAAACTGACATTACTTGCATTGTGTCATCCATTTATTTTCAGTCCTTAAGAAAATGCAAGCATATAAAAAACCACAACTTAGAATCAGAAGAAAAAATCTGCAGTGTTTTAATTTCCAATATGGTCTAAAACAAAGGATATGCACTACCAAAATTAATAGACAATGTTGCAACTAATTGCTCGGTGTATTTCCTCTCCTTAGTTTTAGTACATGTATGATGTTGCATTCACAAACTAACAGACATCAGTTAACCACGTGAGAAATATCAGTCCTACATGGGCCTCTTGTTTTCTTACTTAATCTTATCCTTGTGCTTTGGATGGGCCATTTTCACAGTTGCACCATGTCTGTCCATTGATCAGTTTATATCTATCCATCACAGTCATTCAGTCTACCTATTTGATGCCATCCTGTGATTCAAAAGATAAGATTACAATAAGAAAACTGTTATTGGTCCTAGTTACCTACATATACACAGATTGACTGCATCTCCTTTTTCTTGTATTCTGTTTGTAGAGATTCCAAACTGTAGCCAAGAAGACAGATGAGGTGACAAGAAGATCAACAGAGAAGAGAATCAAGCATCTTCAGAAATCTATACTAAGCAAAGGTAATTTCTTTTGTCTGATGGTAGTAATAGCTGCAAATTAATGTGTTCAGTATAACCATAATATATTTGGTCATGCAGTTACACAGGTAACCAGTGACAGTTGGTTCAAGGGCCCAACACACTCCTTAAATTATGCTTTCTTTTTAGCTTCATTTGGAAAGTATGAAATTTGTTATGTCCCCTGTACTTTGATCTCACCAAATCCTCCACCTAAAACAGGTAGCAACAATGAAGGACTTGTGACCTAACTGGAGTATTCAGACATAAGCCTTTAGCAATAACAGTTGACATAAGAGCCAAAACAAATATCTGATCATTCAAATTAGAATACTTTTGTGAATATTCAAAGAGAAAATTGGTACCTGTATTCAACTATTTATTTGTCTACCCAGTGAGTTTGGCATCTTTTTCTTAAGTGATCAAATCGAAATGTAAACTATGTAACACTGAATTACTTCGTTTACAAGGAAACAACCTGCCATATCACCTGAAATTCGAATTCTGACTGCAAGTTAATCACAAAGCCAGAACCCTAAATAATCACACTGCTCTGAGCATTGCCATTTCTATTGATATACGCTTGGAAAGATAACATGTCAAGTTGATGAATACCATGGTATAGACAGGTCAGTCATAACACAGTCAGTAAAACCTTTACATGTCAATAAACCAGAGTCCCACAAAATGCATGAAGTTTTGTCAGTCATCTATTCTCTCAGGAACAGCTATCATCAGTTATGCAAACCATTACAGATACCTTCCTCTGATCATCTTACCTTGGAAAGTTAACTCCAATATTGTCCCACGTTTGGTCTTTGAAAGTTTTGAAGTCATGACACTGATATAGAATTTCAAATATGCTTACAGTCTGACACCAGCCTTTCCTTTTATTTCTTAAATGGCAGCTGTTAGCTTTGTATTAGTGATATGTACATGTGCCAGTTAATATGGCTTTGGAATAGGATCATAGTCTTAGTGAGTTTGCTGTTACAAGGCCGTTTCACACCTGTTACAGTGTACATTTTATGTGTAAGATACTGTCAGTGTATGGGTCTAAGTGACACAATTATTAATCAAGTGTGAACATTTTTTCTTATGGTTTACTAGAAGACCCCAATGTCTGTTGGGGGCATTTAATAGACAGATGGTCAAAAAGTCAGTCCCGTTGTACATGTCAGGCATGACAAAATATGGATATTGGCAGACCTGCAATTAGTGTATCCAAATTTTATATATTAAATTGGCCACAAGTCAGTGTGATTGTGAATAAATCAACTCCCAACACTTTTTTCTAGATTGTCCCCACATTTAAATGTTTGTATTGTAACTTGGGTGGGATCCTATTTGAGTACATTCAATAAATATTTGAATAGAAAAATTTTAGGTCTAATAGGCATAATGCACAGCACATGGTATGAAGTGTGCATGTCAAGTGCATTATAGCAGCTGGATAGAGAACACATTTGTTAGGTTGACAGATTTATTAAAAAGATGCGCAGCAAAACTGCAATCCACCAGGACCAAATTAATTTTTTGTTTAAAGGGGGTTTTGGTTTGCTGTGGTTCACTATTTTCATGAAAACATTAGATTTGTTTAAGAGTTCTTTCAGATTCCATTTTTGTATGTTTTGAGAAACATCAATAGTCTTGGCATATTTTAAATAGGTTTCTATGATATTAGGATTTCATGTTATCTGCATAAAGACTGTATTGATTTGCAGATTCCATTTCAGTTTTTCATAGTTTATTTTTTGATGTAAAACTTTCATTTGAGACCAAAACTCATTTTCACTTTTCAGGGTAGAGAGGTTTGAGTTTACTAAGTTAAGGTTGGTTTAATTTCAGGAAGGAATAGATCATGAGAAGTAGTGATAACAAGATTTATAAGCTGGCAGCCATAGGTGTAATGTTGGTCATCAGATTGGCACCATTTTCATTTTTGACTAATTAGACATCATATGGAGATTTTAAATTAAATCCCTATGTTGATATGACCATCCATTCTGGAGGAATACGGGTAATAAGATTTTGAAACTGGCTGCTGTGTTGGCCATATTGGATTTCTGAGCAGCTCCATTTTTACTTAGGACTAGTTAGACTTTGGGATGAATATGTGTGTAAATTTTGTGTCAATCTTAAAAGTAGTTTAAGAGGAGTAGTGATTACAAACTAGTGCTAATGGACAGATGATTGACACAATAGGTCTTCCCAACAGCTCTTAAAATTCCTTCATTTCTGGAAAATTGCCTAAAAGAATTTGAGCAATCAGAAATTTGGCACACACTATTTCAAATACAGCTGTCATTATTAGAGTATAAGAAAATTTAAAAACTTCTAAAAAAATATCTTGACAAAATTCAACTAAATATAACATCTAGACATCAAGCCATTTTAAAATTTATGATACAAAATGATGCCATCTGGAGTCCAACAGTGGTTATTTTTGCCACCTGTGATTGCTTGACCATTTACTATTTCATGTTCTTGTAAGGTATGTTTTATCCAGGTGAGTACAGTCTGACCAACTTGAGCATCTCGTTAGATATTGTAGAACCTGTCTTGAAAGACCACCCTATCTGCCAAAATAATAATGGTCTCTCAAGACAGGTGGTCTTGTCACATGTCAAAATAGTATGTATTTAATAAAACCATGCACTGAAATATGGTTTCTCAAGACAGATGGTCACTCATAGTACTAGCCATTTAATTCAGAATTTACTGTGTAATGAATACTCCCTGACTAAAAGAAATATTTGCTTTTCAGTCACTGAAGAAATATCCCATCCAGATGATCTGGAAATCCTTCGCCAGCATGATGTAAAGTTTGGTCCCCCTGTCAGAAATGAGAAAAAGACTTCTAGCAAAGAAACTGTGATAGCTGATCCAGACAATGACTTATCACAGTGAGTTTTTCCCTCTTCTCACCTATTCCAATATATTTGTTGGTCCAGAAGTGGTTCATTTTTAGTTAGCAAATGTGACATTTATTATTTCTCAGAGTGATGAGTTTCTTGGTTTATCTGATTTCCTTGATGGTTTCTAAATTTTACAATGGTTGATTGTTCATTGTTTTATTTATGTTTGCTTCAAACAGGTATGTGGCCCATAAATCATATGTGCCATCTGTCTTTTTCTTTATGGTACAGCAGAACCTTGAATACCAAGTCTTGAAATCATAAAACCTATGTGTTTGAGATTTTGTGTCAGCCAATCAAAATTGATTTAACTTTTGTATCATTGTATTTGATTGGTACAGAGTGAAAACCCAATAATAGACTCAAGCTCAGTGTTATGATCTCTATGCTTGGCAGGATAATTATCTTGATGACTGAGTGTTTAAATAATCAAGTCTGTACATGTATAGAAATGTTTGGGGCACATGCTGTTGGTTCAGATTAATTAAAACTTGGATAATTGTGATTCATATAATTCATGCTCCTCTGTATTATTCAAAGATTGAAACTCTAATTCAGACATTCTAGATTTGTTTTTACTCTTATAAAACTGGACTTTGTGATTTTATACTATTTTATATCAGATAAGAAATGGCAAGAACAGAAATGTAAATTTCCTTCAGGAAAGAGACTTGATAAGAAATAATTTCCACAAATGTTTGCTGACATGTTGTCTTTTCTTTAGTAAGACATGTTAGTGTCAGTTGGTTTTTTTATGTAATACTGTGGATCATTATTTTCTCACAGCCATTTGTTTATCCTGTGAAGCTGGTTTGCACAATTTCAAATAAAATGCTTATTGAAGACCAAAGCAATTTGATATGTTTCTTCATCAAATACGGTACCTGACAATAATACCTTAGGAGTACTACCTCTGCTTTGCAAATGCAGCTACCCCAGGCTAAAATGTTTAGCTATGGGAGCTAAAAGTTGTTTGCTTACATAAGTAGCAGTCAGATGGAGTGATCTCCCATTGATATGTGGATTGGCATCAAATCCAGTATATACTTCAGTTACTTCTTCTGCTCATGCAAGGCAGCATGCTTTCTTGAGAGGCCTTGCAAACCAACATCAAGAGTGTCTGGCACTCAACCAAAGAGCAAGTTGAAGAGTTTCTCAACACAGGGAAGTATACTCCATCTATATTTCCAACTATTTCTTGCTCTTTCCTATCCGAGATGAAGTTTTTTTATCTATTGTAGAATTACAGCTTTGTTGTCTATATACATGTTACATACCCTTGTGTATTGACCTCCTTGGGTCACTAGTACATGCATTTAAAAATGTATACTCAACTTTTGTCTATATTGCAATTTCATTATAGACTTTCAAGTCATGCAGGTAACTATTTGTTCATAGAAAGCTGTAATTGTTTCACAGCATCCATCTCAGTAAGCTTAAACAAATGTCTCCTGTATAAAAGTCTGCTTTTGCTTGAATACATACAGGTAAGTTTTCTATAGATAGTTATAGTCAAAGAGCGTCACTACATACAGGTAAGTTTTCTATAGATAGTTATAGTCAAAGAGCGTCACTACATACGGGTAAGTTTTCTATAGATAGTTATAGTCAAAGAGCGTCACTACATACGGGTAAGTTTTCTATAGATAGTTATAGTCAAAGAGCATCACTACATACAGGTAAGTTTTCTATAGATAGTTGTAGTCAAAGAGCGTCACTACATACAGGTAAGTTTTCTATAGATAGTTATAGTCAAAGAGCGTCACTACATACAGGTAAGTTTTCTATAGATAGTCATAGTCAAAGAGCGTCACTACATACGGGTAAGTTTTCTATAGATAGTTATAGTCAAAGAGCGTCACTACATACAGGTAAGTTTTCTATAGATAGTTATAGTCAAAGAGCGTCACTTTGAAAATTATAAAGTGACACATTAGCGACATTACCTGTATTATCTGTCATTTGGAGCCTATGTTTAAAGGGGCCAGATATAGTTGAGTGGTCTAAGGTACTCGGGGCCTATGTTTAAAGGGGCCAGATATAGTTGAGTGGTCTAAGGCACTCGGGGTCTATGTTTAAAGGGGCCAGATATGGTTGAGTGGTCTAAGGCACTTGGGGCCTATGTTTAAAGGGGCCAGATATGGTTGAGTGATCTAAGGCACTTGGGGCCTATGTTTAAAGGGGCCAGATATGGTTGAGTGGTCTAAGGCACTTGGAGCCTATGTTTAAAGGGGCCAGATATAGTTGAGTGGTCTAAGGTACTTGGGGCCTATGTTTAAAGGGGCCAGATGTGGTTGAATGGTCCAAGGTGCTTGCCTTTACAGCTCACTCACATTTTGCCTTTGTCTGCATGACTTTGAGTTGTGGCTCAGTAAAGTGATTATATGGGAAGGCTTGCCAGTAGCTTCCTGTGCGATTGTGCTTAATCCAGGGTTCTTCTCCAACACATATGCTGGCTGCCATGTATAGCCTATCATGTGCTGAAAAAAAATGGCGTTAAGGGTGTTATGTATTATATAATTAAATTACTGGTGTGTTAGTTTTAAATTCTCTTTTACTTTATTTTTATTTCATTACATTTTATTATAAGGATAATATTTTTACTGGATTTGACATTTTTCCCAGTAAATTCAATTGAGTTCTTTTAGCCTGATTAGAATGCAAAACTATTGCTTCATTGTATTTTTAGCTGACCTTGTTTCAGAGATTTTGTAAACACTGAGTGAAAATCATTGGTTGTAATCAAGGTCACTCTCTGCCTACATGTTAGTCTGAATAAACAATGTTTTATTTTTAAATTTATTTCCAGTGTGGGAATCTGATTCTTAGATAGGGCTATTCTAGCCTACGTGCAATTTGGCATTTTTTTTTACTGCACTGTTCAAGTGAAGTGACCACGTGAGCCATCATGTGATCTAAAATTGCGGGTTAAAACAGACATTTTCTAGTGGATTTGATCAGTCATAAAATATACCGTCAGGTAGAAAGGTATTCCTGTTGTTGCCATTTGAATTGAGTTTTTTATTTAAAATAATTTATTCACCCTGGAAAATACTCTTCTTCGACGAAATTCTTGGACAGTCACTAAAAATTATTTGGAATTCAAAAGCCAGAATTATATTCTTGGTGACTCAACAAGGAACTGTTGACACATCAACACAAACTGGTTATAGAGGACGTCATCGCCTTCCATATTGGAACTTCATCGAGAGTCGAACTTGGATTCAGTTAGAACTGTTTAGTGATAGGACTTATATTTTTAGATTCCAGGATTAATTTTTGGATTCTATTCACAAACTGTTAAGTCCTATTTCATATTTTTACCTTGTTTTCTGGGGAAATAAATTATTTTGTTAAATTTACAAAGTTTGTTGATTTCACTCTTTTCTTTTGTTACATTTGTACAAGCCTACACGTAACAAGGGACAAACGACACAACTGGGCCCTTGTCTGCAGTTAAATATTGATGATTTAGTGTAGTAGTTCAGTATGCCCACTGCATGAGTTTATAAAGCAACACTTGGCTGACTATGCCTCTATAACTATTGTCTGCTTTATTTCTGTTTACAGTGACCAGAGTATGGGCAGGACGAATGTAAGCAGTGTAAATGCCAAAAGGGCATGGATGATAACCATAACATATGTTTAGCCTGACTGTGTGTAGTTTTTCACTCATGAAATACATGTCAAATACGTGTATTTACTGTATGGACAGAGAGTGAATGGGCTACGATACTGGCTGGACAAAATAAACGGAGAGGTAGTTCAGAGAAAAGCATGTTGAGAAACAAGGATGCCGTTATCATTAATGCTGATGCAACATCGGACAATAAATCCTGGTTGGATGAGTATTGTAAAGCTTACCCGCCAAAAAGCAACACAGGAAATTACTTTTTGGCAACAGTTTTAGCTTCGCCACTTCAACCAGACCAGCTTTTCTTCACCATACCTATTAATCTGTCCTAGCAAAAAGTTCTTGGCAACATTATGGAAGACATGATGGCAATATCATGTCATGATTAGACTCTGCTATTCGAATCAGATTGCAAGAGACTGAAACCTTAGTGGGTCTTATGATTTACATCAAAGGAGGGATCTCTTTGTTTAGGTTACCACCCCTGCATCATAAAACTGGCACCCTTATGTTTCAGCATACCCATTAGAGTGACACTAGGCACTATGCACTCTAGACCCAGTTTTGGGCCACAGTAACTGCTAGATATGGAATCAAGTCAGTAACTTGCCTTTGCCACTCAAATGGAGGACTTGCTTAGTGATTGCCCGCAAGTTACAGCTGTGCCTCTTTTGGAATGATCTTTTCGTTTTGTTATTTGTTGTTTTCTACAATTTTCACCAGCTCCATCTAAGGCTGTACAAGAGATGTCATCATCATCATTGCTTTCTCTAACAATTGACAAGGGAAGACTGCTTTCTGAGCATTGAGTGAAGAGTCTTTCTCTTGTTATCATCAGAGTTTTGTCCACCTCCCCCTGCTCCATCAGTAGCTTGGTCCATACTACCATCATCCTTTGATATTTTTTAATTAAGAAAGACCAGCCAGCCTTCAGTCTGATACTGCACTCTGGTTGAGTGGCTGACTTACAAAGTTGTTCAGATAGACAATTACAGGACTATAATCTCAACAGACCTTTCTTTTCAAAGTAACAAATGCTATAAATTTTCAGCTGAGTATTCTATTAGACACACAGAAGTCCCAGTCATAGACAGAGACATTGCAAAACTGTGAACATGAAAATCATATTTGGTAAGGATGGACTGGAAGAGTTTCGTTGATGTATAACAGCTGGTCTTGGATGTTATTACTATAGGCTCAATATTGGACTTTATCGGAATGTTTCTGACATAGCTAATAAAAAAAAAGAGAAGTATTGTAGTTTTTAATAATCCAGTCATTTTCCAAAAGTTGGATTTGGTCCAAGTATCTTTAACAAAATCCCATTTCGCTGCCATGTTGGCAAATTTGACACTTGTCAAACATGTGATTGAAGGTTCATAAGTATAATTATACTTGCAACATTTAAAATTAATTTGTGACACTATTTTGTATTAAAAAATTTTCAAATAATTTTTGGAATTATTTTGTCATGAAAAATGAAAACATGCTTTTAATATCATTAAATTTATAACAAGACTACTCATGAATATCCATCCATACATTCCTTACTGGCAGAAACTACCAAAAGCAGTGTCTTGGCAGATGGAGTCAGTACATCAGCTTTATATTTCAAACTTAGAAGCTGCCTCATATGGTTTATATTACTAGAGATGGTCTTTCTCTGTAAGGGGATGTAACTCCATCGACCTCTTACCTGTTCTCATAAGGTCTTGTGATTGAATAACATATTTGAAGATGAAGCCAGTTTTTAAAATTGAAGTAAAATATATCTCACGTTGACAATATTTACCCCATCATAATATGTATACACCCTCCTTGCAGTTACATCCTACTAGGAGTGTGTGAATTCCACTCCATTTGTAACTTAAGTACACACAAGATTTGGTGTCAATCCAAATACATGTATCAAGGAGAGATCAGTCTGTTTGAATGCCAGACTGGGCAAAAAGCTTACAGCTCTCATTACTACACATTATAATAATAATAATAATAATAATAATGAGAACTTTGTATAGTGCCTAATCTTTAGAAGCTGTAAGCACTGTACAACATTAGACAACACCTGAAACATAAAAAACATATATAATGATATGATTACATTAAAACAAACACCATGACATTAGAAAACATAAAACATGCTGAAAATATTTAAGGTAGGAAATATTATTAGGTCTTTAAGTCTGTTCTTGCAGTCGAAATAGATGAGTTTTGAGAGTGCTTTTGAATGAAATCACTGTCTTTGTGGGCAATTCGTTCCACGTTGCTGGGCCCTGATATGCAAAAGAACGGTGTCCATATGACTCCATTTTCATGGTGGGAATAATGAGTGTATGGTTGTCAGAGGAGGAGAGTAAGTATCTTGCTGGTATGTACACATAGGTGAGGTCGGATAGGTATGTTGGACTGGAGCCTGTCAGTGAAACGTAGCACAGAGAACAAATTTTGTGTTTGATTCTGGATTGAATGGATAGCCAATGTAGGGTACAGAGCAGAGGGGAGGTGTGCTCTGACCATGGTACACTAAGGATGATCTGAGCAGCTGTGTTTCGAACTTTTTGAAGTTTTTGGAGTAGATATTGAGACGAACCAGACAGAACTGAGTTACAATAGTCCAATCTTGAAAGTACTAAGGAACTCACAAGTGTTTTAGTGGTGTCAACTGAAAGATATTTGCGAATGGAGCTGATTCGTCTCAGCTCAAGATATGCAGCCTTGCATATGTTCATGACATGTTGTTGCAATGTGAGAGTACTGTCGAGAGTAACACCTAGGTTTCATACTGTGTGAATTTAATGTTGGTATTGCTGATATTTATTGTTTGAGGTAAAGGATGTGAATGAGAAAGTCTTTGTGTTGTAATCAGAATGGCTTCAGTTTTATCATCATTCATCTGCAACTTGTTACATGTCATCCATGATTTCACATCAGAAATGTACCTCTCTACACCTTGGATGGTAGCATCAACTTCAGTTGGGTGGCTAGATTTGTATATTTGGGTGTCATCAGCGTACAATTGGTGAGACACTGGATGATGACCTATGGCACCTGAGAGCGACTGAGTGTATAGAATGAAGAGAATGGGTCCTAGAACAGACCCCTGTGGAACACCACAAAATAGATCAACTGGCCTGGAGTGTGTTCCATTTGCGGACACAATTTGTGTCTTGTTGACCAAGTAGGACTTGAACCACAGTAAGGCTGTATCATGAATGCCAAATACATGCTGGAGATGATGAAGTAATATATCATGGTCTATTATGTCAAATGCTGCAGACAAATCAAGGAGGGTGAGGACTGTAATCTTTCCGCTATCCAAAGCAGAGAGAAGGTCATTAACTACTTTCAGAAGAGTAGTTTCAGTACTGTGGCAAGGGCGATATGCAGACTGTACATTGCTAAAAAGACTGTTTGAATTCAGATGAGATACAAGTTGGGATAGAACAACTTTTTCTAAGATTTTTGACATTAATGGGAGATTAGAAACTGGGCAGTAGTTCTTTAAATCGTTATAGTCAAGTGTTGGTTTCTTCAGCAGAGGCTTTACAATGGCAGTTTTGAAAAATGATGGGAATTCCCTGGATGATAGAGAAGTATTAATAACATCAGTTAGTGAAGGCAATATTGGATCTAAGCACTCAAGCAGCAGTGTTGTTGGAATTGGATCAAGTTCACATGACTTTGGTGCACTCTTCATCACGATTGTACATACCAAATCCATAGAGACAAGTTCAAATGCTGCTTACAGTTGCCGCTGAAATTCTGTATCGCAACTGTATGGTGATGACGAGTCACTTGAAATTGTGTTGTCAAGTTTATCTCTGATGGTTTGTACTTTGTCATGGAAGAAATTTGCAAACAGATCTGGAAGGTTGACTGGAGAGAAGGTAGTTGGAAGTGGTGTACATTTGTTCCTTGACATTAGCTTGTTAGTAATCTTGAAGAGCTCATTGCAGCTGAACTTTCCGTGATCTTAGTACTGTAGTAGGCTGCATGGACTATGTTTGTGACGTTCTTCTTAGCAGCTTCATAGATTTGCTTATGAATAGTGAGTCTGGAGGAAAGCCAAAGCCTCTCAGCTTTATGGCAGTCTCTTTTAGCAGTGCGAAGCTGAAATTATAACATAGGATGGCTGGATTTGTCAGGTAGTGGTAGTCCTTCTAAGGTATTATGATTGGGTAAGTATTATTGAAGAAACATTTGCTTGAAAAATTGGTTTCTATTAAAATAAACATGACCCGATTAGTATATTTACAAATTAATTTCATATATTTGCATTTTCAGAAGAAAATGTAAAATACTTTTTTGGACTTCTCAAAAGAAATCACGTTAGCTCAATGTTTGAAAAACAGCTTTACAAAAGCAATGAAATTCAGTATGTTTCTATCCACATGTAAATGACACCACCGGATTTTCACACTGTTTGAATGATTTTTTCTTACTTTGATCTTTGACCTTATTTTTTGTAAATAAACCATTGCCCTAAATAAATGAAAATTGGTAGGCTTATATTTATTGCTCGTTAAATGACTTTATTACATTTTCACACCATGTTTCTTTTGTGGTTTTTCAACTTTTGGACTTCTGCTTTAATTTCCTAACCAACACTGACATGCAGAAACCACTCGCTCTAGACATACCAGTTTTAGTATACATATTGCTACGTAAAATTCAACAAATAATTTATTTCTTTGGAATATATACATCCTTAGAGTGTGAAGAACTGAGCACACCTCCCCCTGCTCTGTAACTTTCACTGGCTACCCATCTGATCCATAATCAAACACAAACTTTGCACACAATGCAACATTTCATTGACTGGCTATCATGTCCCATATACCTATCTGAACTCACACGTGTACACTCAATCTAGAAACTTATACTCCTCTTCTGACACTTGCATTCTTATTGTTCACACTGTAAAAAATGAAGTCATATGGACATTCTTTTGCATATGAGGGCCCAGCTATGTGGAACGAATTGCCCATGTATCTTAGACAAAAGGAGACTATGATCTCATTCAAGAGTGCTCCTAAAATTCACCTATTTCGGCTACAGAAACAGACTTAAAGACTTAATAATGTTAACTGCCTTAAGTATTGTCAGGATGTTTTCTGTTTTGTAATTTCATGGTGTGTTTTTTAAATTTTGTCATATATATGTTTTCTGTGTTAGCTAATATTGTAAAGCACTTAGAGCTTCTCAAGTTTAGGCCCTGTACTAAGTCCACATTATTATTATTACTATTATTATTTTTAAAAAATTGAAAATTGAAAAGAAACTTGCAGCATTGTGAATTAAATACCATGTAATCCTAAAAGTTCTATTTCAAGTCCAAAGTATTCAGTGTTCTCAATAAATTCCTGTGGTATTCCAAATGAATTCGTCTTAAATGTACTGATGTACCAACAGTCATAAATGTGACAACCTGCTAAGTCTTTGTGTAAAACAATGATATAATCTAGAATGTCTTTGAATGAATTCACAATAATCCCAAAGTACTGTTTGAGTCCAAAATGTCAATGAGCACTTTGTAATTCCAATGAATAATTTCAATAAATGATTCCTCTCAATTATAACTGAACACAACTAAAAGACTGATATTGAGAGGAATGAATTCTTGTTTTCTTCTTCTTCCTAATATACAGACTCACCTGATTTGTAACACAATAATATGCCCTGGACCCAGGTCATTTCTGTTTGAACTTTCCATCAAATTTATAAACAAGGTCCTTAAATTTTAGCAAATAACCTGACAGACTTCAGGTACTGGTAGACCATGTTTTTTCTGAGGGAAAACCAGTGTCCTGAACTCAGATCCAAGTAAGCATGTTGTTTACAAATGATCATTACAATCAACAATCATGGACAAAAACCACTATATATATATATATATATATATATATATATATATATATATATATATATATATATATATATATATATATATATTTGCCTATGTCACATTCAGCTGTCAACATCATAAACCCAGACCCAACATATAAGCAATTATAAATGGTATATACATATTTAAATGACTTGGTTTGATATTTCTGATATTGGAATGATTTTTTGGGGGTTTTGGACTTTATGGACTTGGACTTTACAGTCTAGGTCAGTCTTGACAGGATCATTATCTTGTACACACACACATATATGTAGATGTAACAATCCTTCAGCAGCTCATGGCAATTTTGAATACAACAAGGATGCTACTGTCACAGGTAAAGAGATGGTTGAATTTTAAACTCTACCACAAACAACTCTCACATTTACAAGCACAAAAGCAATGACATGTGCTTAACACAAAAACAATAATATGTGCACAACTTGTAAGCCATGACATGTACATAACACAAAAGCCATGACAAGTACATAACTCAAAGCCATGATATGTACATAACACAAAAGCCACGATATGTACATAACACAAAGCCATGATGTGTACATAACACAAAATCCATGACATGTGCATCACATTTACTCACAATTCCCCCCATATTCTTTAAATTACCATTAATTGAAACCTAGATTTCACAAAAAAATAAAATAACATTAAAAAAATATTAAATTTACTGATTGTGTATCCATGCTTCAGGTCTTGAATAATGGTTGAGCCAGTTTAAGTGTAAAAGATTTAAAATTCTTTTAAAAAAGTATGTTAAAGTATATAATATACTGTGTAAAATGGAGAAATTTTATATATAATTTAACCATTTTTGGGGAACATCAGAAAGGTGGATTAATGATGGTATATATGAATTCCATTTCTTTCAGCTTGAAGTTTCACTGGATAAATTTACTGAAATGAGTTTAAGTGTAGGCTGTATTTTTGTGCTAGTGTTGCAAAACAAATCATTGATGATCTACTCAGCTATGAGAGATGCATCCATATGGTGCAGTTTCTAATGTGCATTATGTAGACAAACATTTAAATGAAGGGGTTGCAGGTGGGAATGTCAGCTAAACTGATTCATGTTCTTTACTTTACAGTTAATGCAATGCAAAACAATAACCAGTCCTGCTATGCACAAATATATCTCTTCCTTAGAGATGTCATCCAAACATGCTGGTAAGATTTTTGCAGAGAAGCTTGTGAGCAGGAGAGTGCACAAACTATTCAGTGTACATAAGTAAAGAGGCCCCAAGTGGGCCTGAGCTTGTTCACCTGCCTGACATCTGCCTAATTGCCAAATGTCTGACCAATTGGTCATGAAATCTGGGTCAGTGGTATGCTTTCTTTTGACATTTCTCTAGTGCTGCTGATTCCAGATATTGCAAAAACAATTGTTTTAGTTGTTTTGGGTATTTTTAACTTTTGCAACTTCATTATTTGATGTTTCATTGAAAGGCTATTATTTCTGGATGCTTTGTGTCAAAGTTGGCCAGATTCTGTTAAGCATTTTATATTAGATAAAGATGCTTGTCTGCTTTTAGTAACAACAGCCATATTTGGAATGGCACATTAAATTGTATAAATCTGAGAGACATTAAAGCTCTGACACTTTCTGTCAAATTTGGTCAAAATGTGTTAAACAGTTATTGAGAAAGATGTTATTCAAAGTTTTTCCATTCTTGGTAAAATAACCTTATATGGTCTAATTCTGTTAAATGGTTTTCGAGTTGTTAACAAGAATTTTCTATTTTTAGCTGTTGTTGTTGTTGTAGGGTTTAATGCCATTTTTCAGCACAAGATAGGCTATACATGGTGGCCAGTATAAATGGTGGAGGAAGAACCTGGGAAAACCCTGGAAAGAACCATTGACCCACGAGAAGCTATTAGCAAACTTTCTCACATACCTACATTGGCCGAACCCGAGACTTGAACCCATGCAGACAGAGGTGAGATGGCAATGATCCGTAACAGTGAGAGCTTTAGACAACTTGGTCACTCGGGGCCCCTCTGTTTTAAGTACTGATGGCCACGTTTGATAGTGGCATTATTTATACAAACTTAAGTGTCTTCATACGAGGATGCTTTCTGTTCTGTGCTTGAGAAATCATTTAAAGTTTCTGTTTTTTTATTTTAGTAACTGTGGCCCTATCTAAGGGCGAATTGGCACATTTTGTAGAGTTTGAACTGTTTTCATACCAGGGTGCTTTCTGTCAAATTTCATCAATTTCTGTTTAACCGTTTTGGCGAAGCTATTAAAAGAATTTTCCTGGTTTAGTAACATTAGTCATACTTGATGTAATTTGTACTAAATTTAAAGGCCTTTATGCCTGGAAGCTTAATGATAAAGGTTTTGAGAAGAGAAGTTTGTTAATGGATGATGGATAGGTTTATCTGATTTTGGTAATTACAGCTATATTTGATGGTGGATTGGCATCATTTGTATAAACTTATGAGCAAGAGTGTGCAAAAATCATTTGGTGACAGCATGCTTTCTGTTTCATGTTATTCAGCTCTGTTCAGATATTTTGGAGAAAAGCCATCTAAAATGTTTTCTTGTTTTAGTAATCGTGGCCATATTCATAGCATTATTTATATAAACTTGAAAGGCAGGCTTTATGCCGAGATGATTTATGCCATATTTGATAGCAGATCAGCAATATTTGTATAAACTTGAAAGGCAGGCTTTATGCCAAGATGATTTATGCCAAATTTGGTTAAACTGGTCTAGCACATTTTAGAATCTGTAAATGGCAATTGTTGATGGATGCCAGCCAGATGTCAGATGGCACACAATGGACAATCGAACTAAGCTAAAAATGTGTCCACCTTATTTGCATACATATTTATGACCTAATCAGAGTTTCATGCAGTTTTAGCAATAATTTGTGTCTCTAAATTATTCATTTGTTTCAATTTTGGTTCTTTACAAACACAATAAGTAATCTAGACAACAATGGTATGTAATTTGCAGATCAAACGAAGAAAAATGGAAAGAAATCAAGAATTATTTCCATGTGAATGACCATATAAGCAAAACTGGTTATGTGAAGGATGACCACAAGTCAGGGTTAGCAAAAGACATTGATGCAGCCATAAGTAGAGGGAGTTATGAAGAGGCAGAAAAGCTTAGTGAAAGGCTGTCCAGTAGAGATGTGAGTAGAGTTAGATGAATTTATTATAAAAATAGAATTACTTTATTGAGAAAGATCCCACAAGAAAAATCCCCATGCCGTCCCTCTTTCTGGGCTAGAAATATTTTTAAAATGTTTTACTTCTGCAGAATCAGTATTTTCATGAAATCTTCTGAAAATATGGATGTTTCTTTTTGTTCTTATTGTATATGATTCTCTAGCAAATGACAGAAAAGCTTACCTGTTCAGCAACATTTGTAGCATGTCCAGAAATTCTGGACAGTGCATTTCTTTCTGCTACTCTTGCTTCTAGGATACAAATCAGTATTTTTTAATTAACATTAAATAAACAGTTGGAAATAAGTCAGAGTTACTCACTTCTCATTTACAAGACCTGTGCATCTTAACATGTCAATGTGATGCACTCAGTGCAAGCTTTGTCTCATGAATTACAGTCTGAACCCACTTCACATTTACAAGATGTGTCCATTATGATATGCACTGTGATGCACTCAGTGAAGCTTGGTTTCATGATTAATTGGGAGGGAGGGGGTGAAAATCCACTTTACAAATATGAAAAGTATTCATGACTTTTGTAATATTTATGCATGTACTTGATACTTTGTTTTGTTCAAATCCCCTAAGAGGTCTTCATTGAAATCCACTAAAATTATTATATTTTCACAATATTTGTTTGCTTCAGTCAAGAATTATTTAAGCCCAAATGGTCTCAGGATTTGTATTGATAAGTTGTTCTTGTCAATAAAACGAATTACTATTTTGAAATACATAGCTACTTCATCCCATTTTAATTTATATGGAGACAAATTGGTGATTGGAAATTAGGTATTAAATATCTTATGATGGAATTGACCTATGTAACAACATCTTACTGATTGAATAATAATAAGATAATAGGTGATAGTAATAATTACTGATAGAATTAGCATCAGATATTTGCAGAAAGGTAATAGTAAAAAGTAATAGCCCTCTAAAAAATTCTCGTTTTGACTCCTGTACTGTCATGATCTAGTGATGATGGCAAATTCAGTAATAACACCTTGCTACCTAAGGCAGTGTATTGGGACAGTAAAAATCCTGTGATTAAATTGATATATTAGTGAGATACACATCATTTGATTGTATCTAATCAACCTTTTTCTTTAAGATCAGATAGGCCTTGCATGGTAACAACTAACAGAGTCCTGTATGCAAAATATTAATCACGGATTATACAGCAATATCAAGAATCATGTTTGACTTGGTTGGGTATCAACATAAGATTAATAACGGAATTAATGTGGTAATTAAATTATTAGCATGAAAGGTGAAAAAAAAATTGACAGATTTCTTAGCCACATATGAATCTGCTGTCTGTAATGTTTAGGTTCTCCACAGACCACCATTCGGTGGTAGCAACAAACCATATGTGTATCACTGATTTGCTAAGGATTTCCCCCAATTTGTTTTTGTTCAAAACAGAAATCTATTTAAACAGTATTCCTATCACTGATAATAACACTGCATGCATATACTATGGGGTCAATGCCAAGCTGCTTAACCATGACATCAAATAAGTCAATCAAAATGTATTTTGACAAAAGAATGAAAAAACGAATGCTAACAAATCATGTGGAGCTCATGCTTGCTAAGCCAGTGTTTCTTATATTAATGAAAAATATAGGTCCTTACACGTGTACATGCCATTTATGGGTATATGATAGCAAAGAAAAATGCTTTTAATATAACAAACAAGAGTCCCTTGAAGGGACTGACACTCTACTGGGTGAAAAGAAATTCCAGGAATATAAGACCATTTCTTCCTTTTAACTGCTGAGTGTTGCAGTCATCTCAGGTATTCTTCAGCAATAACAAGATCTTCAGATTTGCTGCCATAGTTGGATATTATAGATTGGCATCAGTTTTATTCAGGACCAAGAAGACATCACAAGTCTCTTAGTTGTTGTTGTTGTTGTTGTTGTTGTTGTAGGGTTTAATGCCATTTTTCAGCACAAGATAGGCTATACATGGCGGCCAGTATTAATGGTGGAGGAAGAACCCTAGAAAACCCCGGGAAGAACCACCGACCCATGAGAAGCTACTGGCAGGCTTTCTCATGTACCCACATTAGCCAAGCCTGAGACTTGAACCCACGCAGACAGAGGTGAGATGGCAGTAATCCGGAATGGTGAGCGCTTTAGACCACTTGGCCACTCGGGGCCCCTTAAGTCTCTTAGTATAAACCTCAATGCTGATACGATTATTCATTCATGATAAGCAATGATAAGTCTTTCAAGATGGTCACTGTGATACCATATTATATGATTGAGTGGCACCATTTTCATTTGGGACCAACTAGACATTAGAATTCTTTTAATAAAATCCCTATGTTGAACAATCGTTCACTGAGGAGGAGTAGCTATAACAAAATTCTAAATATGGCAGCCATGTTTTGGCACCATTTTAATTAAGACCAACCAGACATCATATGAAGTCTTCTAGTGATGACTCCATGTCAGTATGAACTTTGTTCAGAAGGAGTAGCAGTCACAAGATTTTTAAGAGGGCTGCTGTGGTGGCCATCTTGGACATCAGATCAGAACCATTTAAGACCACTTGGACATCATACAAAATCATTCAGTGAAAAGCCAATGTTAACATGACCACCATTTCAAGAACACCAATAACAAGATTTTCAAGATGGCCACAATGGTGGCCATATTAGACATCAGATCAACATCATTTTCATTTAGAACCAACCAGATATCATAAGAAGTCTTCTTGTCAAAACCCCATGTAAATATGACTTTTCATTCAGAAGGAGTATCAATAACAAGATTTTCAAAATGGCAGCCGTTGCAGCCAGATTGTGTCAGATTGGTACCATTTTCATTTAGTCCCAGCTAGACATCATATAAGGCAATGAAGTGAAAACCCTGTGTTGATAAAACCATCCATTCAGGAGGAGTAGCAATAACAAGATTTTAAGGATGCCTGCAGTGATAGACATATACATCAGATTCCCACCATTTTAATAAAGGTCTAACTAGACTGCACACAGTTTTCTGGTTGAATTTCCATTCATTAGGATTAGCAACAACAAAATTTTCAAGATGTCTGCTATAGGTAGCCATATTGGAATCAGATATCAGACGTCATAAGAAGTATTTTAGTTAAAATTTAATGTTGATATTACCATCATATCAGAAGCAGGAGCGATATGTGTTTCAAGATGGCTGCTGTGGTAGCCCTATTGGATGTCCGAGTGGTACAATTTTAATTTAGTCCCAACTAGACCATCAAGTAAATGTGTGTAAAGATTCATGGCAATCTTTACAGTAATATAGGATGAGTAGCGATAACAAACTTGTGCTAACATGCAGATGGATGACTGCAGAAAGACCATCTCATAACCTATTCTGGTCTGTGACCATTAGAGCTAAACATAAGCAAAGTCAGAAATTTTACCTGTAATTAGTAACACTATCATATAAAAGAAACAACTATGGAGAACATATATATATATATATATATATATATATACACACACACACACACACACACACACACACACTTGGAACAAGATTGGTAACCTGGGCATTTCAAATTTGGTAACTTGCCAGGGTGTGGCCATCTCAGCCAGTAGAGAAGAACAGCTGGGAGTACCAGAGGAACTCTGTCTATAATTAGGATAATTAATGTGATTTCACAAGTGATGATCACCTATTCAATCAATTAAGTATGGGTAAAACACGTCTTGTTTTTACATAGCATCTTGAAATTTTTTTTTCAGTCGATTTGAAAAATGTATTTGTTGTCTGGAAAACTGGGTAATGTAGATATTTAGCACAAATGTCGCTATATTTTGCAAGTAGAAATTTAAGTTATAAAATGTCAAGATAAAAAATTCAAAACAAAGTCATTAGCAACTAAACCCTTGCTAATAAACATTGCATGTTAAGGGGTTTTACTGACATTACAACAGAATCCTGACAATATTCTGCCAAAATAAAATATATAGAGATATAATTAGGGTAAAAATTGGGAAAAAGCTTTAGGAAGATAAACCCTTTCAGATAAACATAGAACTGTAATTTTAGACAAGATTAAATTTAAAATGTTAAAATTTTAAAATGGTATATAAAATAATATAAATGTAAAAAATAACCCGTTAAGGATATGATGTGAACACAATTTAAATGAAAACCACCTTTGGTATATACATACAGACCTAATTAGATTTTGATGCCATCATCATTACAACAATTTTTCCAATTTTTTAAAAAACTTCTTACCTTGACTTTTTTGTCAGCAGTGGAGCATACATGTATTACAAACACAAATCTAGTCATCATTAATTTCACAAGTGTCCTGTGAAAATCTTGTTTTGCATTTGTAAAAAAAAAAAAAAATTCTGACACGTGCTGATCCTGCCACATGGGTAGAAAACTTCATTGCCTGGATGCTTGGGACAACTAACAATGACTGCTAGGCAATCATTTTTCCCAATGTTAATGCCCATTTGGTCAGTTAAAGTATATTAATAAATTATAATGTTACAAGTTATGAATATATATAATCAGGGATTTAAATTTTTTTTATAAAAGTCAGGCAAACTGAACTTGCCCATGGAAAATTCCAGCTTGCCCCAAATGTAATATCCTGCTATGGTAATTCAATAATATAAAATGTCATATATTTTCAGGAAACTTTTGAATTCTTGCATCCCTGTTGGTATCTTACAACCATATGCTGATAGCTAAAGATATAGAGATGCTTGCAATGAAATTCTCCGGGTAGTTGATTGTTAGAGATGAGTGCTTTTTATTTCCAGTCACACACCTGTCAAGGAAATCTCACGATTAGTATTTTTTTCAGCAATTAACACCTACTCAACATAAAATCTGTGACACGTATCAGAACGATCTTTGAAAAGCTGATTGTTTAACAGCTGGCAATGTAACAAACTGCCAGAGGCTAACTTTAGACTGGAAAGTCAGTGAATCCCTGATCATACAAATAGTGTGATCACAAAGCAACTAATAAGATAAAATATAACTACTTATTCCTTATTTGTTAAAATTTGCTTTAAATAGTAAATATTCACATTTTCATGTCTGTGCGAGAAAATGCAAGACTGATGTTGACACTGACTTCAAGATGAAAATGACACATACGTGAAAAAACCTTTGTCAGGTTTGCAGAAGAAGAATGAGCTATATATATAAATGCACAGTAAAGGTGTTTGTATATGTTTTATGGTGAAATAATAGAGAATAAAAATTGCAGAATATAAAGCATTAGGAACTGAACATGACCCCTTGTTGGTAAATGAACTCGTACAAAATTACTGTTTTTTACCCAGACCACTCAACATTAGATAAAATTTCCTCTATCTTGTATCCCTCTCTCAATATTGTGTATTTGCCCTCAGGTTCATGCCTTGCAAATGTGAGTTTCCCCAAACAAAATTTGAGCTTGTCCTTGGAGTCACACAAGTGCATTTGTAAATCCCTCTTATATATCCTTGTGACAGTCAGTACATCATCAATTTTGCCCATGGGGTGCCTAAATTTAATCAATAGTTGAATGTTTGGTGATTGCTATCATCAGTAAGAGGCCACACTAATTTATAGGCATCAGCTACTTATTATCTGAAGATATAATCACAGCCAATACTACCAACCCCTCAGTGAGTCCTAAATGAAAGAAGGCTTGCAAATATTTGTTGTCTGTCAACACACCAATATATGGTAGTTATCATCTTTGGCTTAACAATGAATGCCTTTGATATGGTATTATGTTTTTCATTTGACTGTTGAATAAATGGATGTTACACTGTGAAGTATGTGACAGTTGTTTCTGTTGGCTGACTTTAGCTAAAGGACTACTGCAAGTTTAAATAATCGAGTAAATAACAATTATTGTTGCATACTGTAATGGCTTGCAGGGTAAGGGCTACTGTATAAACAAAATATCAACATGACAAGTTTACCTGTCAGTTTATGCAATTAGCTAGAGTCAGATTCATGATAAATGTGATGTGTGAACTAAATAAATGAAAACTTTTAAGTGTGAAGAACAAAATACATTTATTGGACATAGGCTAAATACTCATATAGGGGAAAATGCTAATAGTAATTCTAAATAATACATTTTTTGTATATTACTTATTTGATAAATGAAATAAATTTGATTAGACATTTGACAACAAAACTGGGTTAACTGTTGATTAATCATTTTCATTGGAATCTACATTGGAGAATTTCTAATTGGACAACCAGATGATTTTGCTGAGCAATCAGATTTTGCAATCTGGTTAGCAGTCACAAGACAATCTTTACATAATTATGCTAGTGAAGAATACACAGAAGAACTTTTCTCTTTCAGGCACCAAAAAGTTTGTTTGATCTTGAACATAATGATATTATGATATCTTGATGAAAATTACCCCACCCCACCCCCATCCACGGCCAGTAATTTGGGTCTGGTAAGGTGAAAGCTACTTCTGATTCAAGGAAACACATTAATTAAACAAAATGTATCAGTGACTTTAATAATTTTTTTAATTATGATTTTATCAATTTGTTTTATTTATGCATAAGACTTGGAAAATTTTGTTTGTGAGCTAGACATGGTTTAGTCAAACAGGGACATGACTTTGCAATAATTATTCTTTTCTAAAACTAAACCAGAATTATACAGCTTTAAATTATCAGACACAATCAACTTATCAGTCTCAAAGCTGTTTAGAATGTGCAAACAAAAATTAATGAAATGGCTTTGAAAATCCTCATGCCTTTTGGCTGCATATTCCAACACCCCAATAACCACCAACTTATACCTTTACTCAGCCCCCACCCCCCATACATGATGCATCTTCATGATGTGATATCTCTGTTAAGTGACACTTTGTACATCTGACCATTGACCTCCTCTCTGGAACCTCAAGCATGGAATGACACCCCTAATGCAGATGACAACCCCATGAGAAATGGGTGGACAGGAGGGGCTGTAATTTTCTTCAAGCTGGGAATTTTTACTCTCTTTTACCTCAAGATAATGTATTATTTTTTTATTTTTCAACTGATATAATGGACATAATAGATTCATTTTTTAAACATAAATCCAAGCAAGAATATTTTTCCCAGGCGCCCCCCAACCAAATAATGACTAAAGTATAGTGATAACATTATTTTATGTACATGATATTCTAAATGAAAACTGAAATGAATGTATGTTGAAAGAGCAAGATTTACAGACTTCCTCTGTAAAACTTAGAATTTTGATCCAGTTCATGATATAAAGGTTATATTTTATTACTATGTTTAATGAAACTTGGTGCTGTGGTATATTTCATGTAAACCTATCATAGTTTTTGAAACATATATAGTCTTTCAATAAAGCTGGCAAAGGTAGCCTCTCAGTTCCATAGAAAACATTGCACTTTGCATTAAAAGCTCTGCGAATAGTCAGTCTGCAGTAATGTTGTAATTTCTCTGGTGTGGATAGAAAGGATTTATGCCACTCAATAAATAATTTGTCACCAGTCACCTCCAGAGCTTTTATTCTATCCATCTTGTCAGTGGGTAGAGTGTTCCCACTCAAAAACCAAAGTTTGAGAACATTAAACATTCGTCCATCAACGCATTTCTGACTCAAATTTGTCCTCACATTTTCTCGACACATCATCAGGTTTGGTGTCATTCTCAGCAGCATGAGGAACTGTTTTTCTGTTGTATCAGAAGTTGTCCAAGACCATGCGACCCTTGTCCACTCTTCCTTTGACCAAACATAATCAAGGCCAGTTACTAATGATGATTCTGTCAGAAGAACTTCCATTGCACGCATATGACCTTTCCGAAAAGCCAGAAATACAGGAGTGTGTTCAAAGTCATTAGTGATGTTAGGGTCAGCTCCTGATTTCAAAAGTGCCTGCACTATTACAAAGTGGCCATGTCCAGCAGCTATGTGAAGAGCTGCATTGCCACCTTGACGGTGGATTCGAGCGTTGACATTGAAACCACTCTTGATTATCTCTTCCACTTTCTTGATGTTGTTACTGGTGATGGCATCCTCAAATTGCCTCTCTGGAGGCTGATTTGCAGCCAGTATAGAGAACAGATCCATCGTTACAAATGAGCTCTAGCAAAGCTGAAATTAACAAGAACAAACACTCTAAAGGTGAAGTCATTGAGAAATAGACATTTTCAATTTATGAAACACTTTTGCCTCTGTACAGTTGCAACCTATGTTCTTAATATGATAGTTTAGCTATCTTTTCATTTCATGAACTTTGTTCTGCCAATCAATCAGGACCTTGTTTGGCTTTCCACTGCAGAGCAAAGAAAGCTGAAGTGGACTAGATAACAAAGCCAAGAACTGTATCTCAATAATACCTGTATAAAATTAATGCTAATAAAAGTCATAGGGTTAATAGCTGGCTATCACAAATACATATTACCTGTACCATCACATACTGTACATAGAATAATTACCTGATGATAAGCCCCTCCCCCCATGGCCATTTAAAGTGTTAAAGTAGTGATGATAATCCCACCTCATACTTTTTGACAAATTTATTAGGCTGGCCTTCTAGTCAGATCATGGCTTCAATAATTCACAGATAACAAGATTCCAGTTGTGCATGAAATGTTGTACAAAAAGTAAATAAGAATATTTATGTAATAAGGTGAAAAATGACAATATTATGCCGATATTACGTCATCTATAAATTTACTTCTCTTGATGGGACTGTTGAGTTAACATGAGGATTTCACTGTATTAAGTTGGTCCTAAGTGAAAGTGATGTCAACATGACCAGAATAGCTATCACAATAGCTGTTGTTACAAATATCTTGTTACAGCTACTTCTAAATGCATAACTGTACCATCATTTTTGTTGTTTTCTTTAAAATAAACTTGTTTCTTGCAACATGTAGTTCCAGTGTTAAAGTGATGCTGATCCAGTGTCTAAAACAGCAGCCTTGACCGGTAACTTGAAAGTCTGCACCTCGCTTTTTTCACCTAAATAGATGATATCAACAGGTGTTTTACACCAAAATGCTATAGCAATATAGAGCTGGCTTAGAATGAAAATTGTGCTCATCTGAACTCCACAGCTGCACTACAGTGGCCATTCTGAAAATCTTGTTATCATTACTCTTCAACAAATGGCAGCACTGAAAAAGAGTTTGCACTCAAATACTTTTTGCAATATTGTTACGTGTAGGCTCGTACAAAAATAACGAGAAAAGAGCGAAGCCAACAAGCTTTGTATATTTTAACAAGATAATTTATTTCCCTAGAAAACAATGTAAAAATTCGAAATAGGACTTAAGGGTTTGTGAATATAATCCAAAATTTAATCCTAAGATTGAAAAAATACAAGTCCTATCACTAAACAGTTCTAATAGAATCCGGGTTCGAATCTCGAAATTCCAATATGGAGGTGATGACATCAGATGATGTCTGTACTGATGGTAACAGATACGCGAATGAATCACAATTTATATTTCCATATAACTTCAGAATAAATTTCCACTGAATTTCTTTCTCCCAGAATTTTTAGAAATATAAAGCACTTGTTTAGTTTTCTAGAGAATAAATTATTAAATTCAAAAAACAGATGAACTTCAAACAATCTGACAACAATTATAGAAACACCTTGTTCCCTCAAGGTGTTAAGAACGACTGACTGGAAAGCTCTTGGAATGGGTATTAAACCCAACTAAAACGTCATTTTATTCTCGCGTGATGGGTCACGTGGTCTCTTAACTTTTGAACAGAGCAATAAAAAAAATGAAATTTGTCACGTAGGCAAGAACAGCCCCGTCTAAGAACCAAATTCTCACTCTGAAAATATATAAAAAAAGAAAGGCTGTTTACAATCCAGCTAACATGCGGGCCGAAATGACCTTGGAAATAGCCAATCGTTTTCACTCGATGTTTACAAAATCTATGAACCAGAGTGAGCTAAAAATAGTGCTAATGTAATATTTTTACATTCTAAACAAACTGAATTTACTGGAAAAAATATCGAATCCCATGAAAATATTCATTACAATAAAATGTAGTGAAACAAAAATAAAATAAAAGAGAATTTTAAAACTAACACATAATCAATTTAATTACATATATGTAACAGTATGTAATTGGTTCTGAATGAAAATGATGTGCATCTGAGCACAAACATATCAATACCTTTGTGAATTAGACTGAAAACCAAACCTAACAGACCTATGGGTCAAGTCAAAGGTCATTACTTGTAATTAACTGCTATCCAGTTAACAAGCCGATAGCCTCCTGACATTGATTTTAAGGTAAAAAGTCTTTGATTCTGGTTGTTTTTTTTGTTTGTTTTTTTTTAAACTTTACAATCAGGCATTTGAGCATAACACAAACAAGTATGAATCCATTTTTATGAATTTTACTTTGCATATATATTTGAGGTATACCTTGAATAATGCCAGTCCGGTAACTTGGTTCCTTTCCTTCTGGAAATAATTTCATAGACTTAACCACACTTAGCATGTAGGTATATCTCGACAGCATCTGAGACAAGTTCAGTGATCTATTCATAACATCAGGTTTAAGGTCAAATGCCATGACAAAGAATTTTGTATTGCACAAACATGTATTTTGAGAAAATACTTTTGTTACCAAATTTGTTATATATATATATATATATATATGGCATATTAGAGTTTCTCAAGAACATCCAAGATGGTTTCAGTACTTAGATATTAAAAGGAATATAGGACTGAAGAAAGAGACATCATGAAATCCTCAAAATTATATTTGGCCAATAAGCGTAAGTCCTTTCAACTAACTTTAGCATTGGTGAGACCTTGAGCAATTTTAATTTCTAACATTATACAAGTATTATTTAGAAACGTCATGACCCTTGATTGCCCATCTCCCAACATTGAGTTTTTACTGCGTACCTTTACCAAGGGTGAATATATTTCAATCAAAATTATCATGTATTTTTACAAGACCTGATTATAAAACATAAATGAGTGGATTTTCATTATTCATGGGTCATTACAAGACCTGATTATAAGACATAAATGAGTGGTTTTCCAGCATTCATGCATCATTACAAGACCTGATTAGAAGACCTAAATGAGTGGGACTTCGAGCATTCATGAATCATTAGAAGACCTCATTATTAAACCTAAATGAGTGGGACTTTCAGCATTCATGCATCATTACAAGACCTGATTATAAGACCTAAATGAGTGGGATTTCCGGTATTCATGCATCATTACAAGACCTGATTATAAGACCTAAATGAGTGGATTTCCAGTATTCATGCATCGTTACAAGACCTGATTATAGGACCTGTATGAGTGAGATTTTCAGCATTCATCATCATTTAGAGGCTTTATAGGTCCAAAATAACTGTTCACCTGACTTTTCGCAAGACAAAGTCCTAAAGTTAAAGGTGATGCCAAACTACATGTACTTGTAGTTAGTGGGATCCTTTGCATCCACACAAAACGTTTGCCCTTTGCAATCCACCTAAGGTTAACAGCTTTATTTGCCTACTGCAATCCACCTGAGATTAAGAGCTTTATTTGTCAAATGCATTCCACCCAAGGTTAACAGCTTTATTTGTCCATTGCAATCCACCCTAGGTTAACAGCTTTATTTGGGCTTTGCATCCACTCAAGGTTAACAGCTTTATTTGGGCTTTGCATCCGCTTTATTTGGGCTTTGCATCCACTCAAGGTTAACAGCTTTATTTGGGCTTTGCATCCACCCAAGGTTACCAGTTCTAGACTATTTGCCCATTGCAATCCACCCATGGTTAACAGCTTTATTTGCCCATTGCAATCCACCCATGGTTAAATGCTTATTTTGGCATTTAGCTTTTTGAGGAGAACGTTATTTTGTGATCATCAATCTTTTATTGCAGGTCAATAAATTTTGTAGCCTTAGTATGCCTATATGCCTGTCAATTTCTAAATTCTGTAGCTGCTTTAGTATGTCTGTCAGTTTCTTGCTTTCCAAAAACCCAGATTAGCCACAGTAATGGGTGTTTGTTCTCAGTTGTTCTTCAATCTAAATACAATTTAGAATCTGTGTAGTTTAACATATTTACCCATGAAACTTTTGGCAGTTACTCTTCTTCTCAGGATGACAGAAATTAAACTTGATGAATCATGAAACACTGATATTCTGAGCTGACTCTCTTGTGCCTTTATTAGGGAACTTTAAACTGCTGCTGAGTCTATTCATGCAGCTGCTGTGTACCTTAATGAGGAAAGACTATTCGTACAGCCACTGTGTACCTAATCTGGAAAGGCAATTTGCATTGCTGCCATGTGAATGGTCTGCAGTAGCCTGTTGATATGTCCACTGGCCTACATAACGTATATGAAGTTATCAGCAATACTACATAGCATCTGTGTGAATAATTAACCTAATTCACAGGCAATTGTCTACCTAGTATGGTGACATGTATACATTAGTATTAAAGCTGTCTAAAAATGATAGTAGTTACTTGTTTCCTCCAGTGGATACCACTACAATGCCATTTTTGCAAGCGATTGTAGGTAATAGTTGTGCATTATTCAGCTTTTACTTGTTCACATGTCGTATCATTAATTCAAATTTTAAGATCTAATACCAGTCATAAGCATAATACTATGCAGAAAATTAAGTAAGAATAATGCTGAATAATTTCACACAGCTCATAAAGCTAGTCCAGTAAATCAGTCTCCAATCCTGTACTGATACTGATGGTCTTACATGGTAGGACTAGCTGGGGGTGGGGTGGGGGTGGAGCTGTTTGCTCGTTACAAAGAAAATTAAGAGTATCAGTCAATTGATAAGAGGGCCTGAAGGGGGTGAGGGTGCGTGGGAGGGGTCATTCTGTTCATTGAACAATACCTTTAAAATTTTCTTTGTAACGACTAAACGAGCCCCTATTGTTTATTGCCTCTGAAGCACACAGTGAACTGATACTTTGATCATTTATTTCATTGTTCATTAAATCAAGCCTTCGAGATTTGTTGGACTTAAATGTGGCATCGCAATAGCTGGGGAAACTTACATACCAGTAATATGTTCATTGTTTTTATCCCACCCCTAATCCCACTTCAAGCTTTTACCGGTTTTACGAACATAATAATGGGTAGTCCGATAATTCAAACCCCCCACCAAATCTGTGTTGATACTGATGGACAAGCTTTACGTCCGTTCTACTCACCATAGTTAGTGACTCGGTTAGCTACGATGTCGCAGCCTTAACTTCATTTGTTGTGGTTCACGAGGTAGGAGTAGGGGGTACTAATATTAGTTCTAGTGACTCGGTATGTAACAAAATCTAACGGTCATTAAGCGAAACATTATTCAAAAATCTCTGAATGGATTGGATTTCGATATTTGATGAACTTTTCTGAAATATATGGAACTATTTGTATCTGTTTGCTGTTTCCGGGATTTTCCGTTTTACCAGGGGAGGCTACTCCAATCTGTCGGTTGTTCTTGTACTGTGTATAGGACATATGGTACTAATGGTATGGAAAATGGGAACCAGCCTGGAAATAGGTGGATGAAGATAAAATAAAGTATGTATGGGTTTGGCTGGCCAGGATTGCGTATTTGCGTCATAATGGGCAGATTTGCTTATTTGTACGAGTTATACATTAGATATTTTTCTTTTCGCTTTTTTGTCAATAACTAAGACAAGTTTTTGCTTTTGAACAGGTTACAGTAACTTAATTTTTGCACAAATAATAAAGATATTTTTTTTTGTTTTTTTTGTTTTATTAGTTTTACGATGCATTCTTGTTAGAGAAGAAAAATCAGGTACTAATCCAAGCAGTAAATCAGTTGAACGTCTGCTCATAGTTAGATGTAAATATCATGTAAATTGTGGTACTAAATGTATCCACTAGATTGGTAAGTTGTACTTAATACGAAATGTATTATGTCATAAGGAAATAAACTACCTCCTGTGTGCTTTGTTTGGCAATTTAATTGACGCAAAGTTTAAGAGATTGTATACCCCACTTCTTGCTGCGGAGGCTTTTTAATTGGCTATGTATGTATGCCCGTCTGTCACGAAAAGCTTGTTAGCAAGATTGCACAAAAACCATTCAACGTATGTAAAAGAAGGTTTGTTTGCATATTTGTGTGTTGTGCTGGTGACCTGATTAAATTTTTTAGCAGTTCTTTTTTTTTAACGTGTATATTTAAACCTTTTGGAGCAGGACATTTTTTGAAAGATTTGTTGGGACAAGAAGCTGTTATCATTATTGCACAAAAACAACTTGAGATCGAGAAATGAAATTTGGTGGGTTTGTTTGTATTCGTGTTTAGATAAACTGACTTTATTTAGTATTTCCATTTTGTTCAGATGTTGGAATTTTTTGGACTTCAACATTTGTTGAGAAAATCAATTAAGCAAAAGCCACCGCCTTGGACAAATTAAAATTAGTATGTTTATTTGTATTCATATGTAGATGACAAGGTTAATCCAACTTGGGCTGTAGCACCTAATGGTAGAGCCGGAAGCTCTGGTTATTGTTGCGGGCTTAACGCAGTTTTTCAGCACAGGATAAGCTATACATGGCGGCCAGTATAACTGGTAGAGGACGAATCCGGAAAGCCCCCGGGAAGAACCACTGACCCACGGGATGCTGCGTACCAGTTTTCTCACATATCTGCAAAGGCCGACCTCGATACTCGAATCCACTCGAACATAGGTGAGTTGGCAGTGATCTTTAAAGGCGAGTACTTTAGACCACTGGACCACTCGGGGCTTTGGTGGAACTTGCATCCTATGTGGGGCAAAGCAAGTTAACGTTCGTAGGCAGACGCAAACTTGGGTGTAAAAGGTGGGTACTGTGATATCTCCACAGCGTTAACGAAACTGTTCAGGGCACCATGGACTAAATATTCTGGCGAAAAGCATATCTATGGATACAAATATTGTGCACCCAGGACCCGGTTGAAGATATGACTGCGCGATAACCAAAATTTACTCGGAAAGGAACCTATCAACAGCGGTGATACTGCATGTTACTGCCATGAGTTCGCGTACAAAGCATCAAGTGAAATCCAAGCGGGTCAAGTGCCCAAGTAGATAGCAGTGAATCATATATACGGAGAAAGAATCGACAGTTCGATCATCAAAAGAGTTGTAAAGTCAAAGATTGGATTTGGTGGCCAAATCCACCCATTGGAGGCAAAACACATTGATATAAGAGATATTGAGGAAAAACTCGTCACGATATACTACATTCAGCGCAGTAATTGGAAAGCGAAGCTGCCGTTGAAAAGTTACTCACGGGGTCTCTCGAGAGTGGGTTGCACAAACAAACATTATGGTTGATTTACCTAGTACCAAAAAATTAATTTTCATGGATGATTTGATGTCACAACGCTCAAAATAAAGTTCGACTGACAGATCTTTTGCCTCTTCCACATGATTTCGTATGCGCGTGTACATGCAAACACGCCTTAATCATCGTTAATGTTGTCAGTAGATACAAAGAAGCCGAGACTTTGACGTCCAAAAATTCAGCGAGTGTCGCAGACCTTCCATATTTACCACTAACATGACCGTGAATGTTTGCAGGTGGACTTGGGTCAAGAATTTCTAGGAGCCGTAGCTGTGTTGTTGACAAAACATAATGTGCTGGTTCGTCGTTGACATGTTAGCTTAGTTCGCGATCAGGCCATTTTCGAACGATTTAACCGTACACTGGGGAACTGTTATTCGGGTAATAGTACGCGCAAAAAATTGTTGATTCATGTTCGGTCTGGCGAGTGGGTGACACGGCTTCGGTCGGCCATAACAGAGTTGAATAACGAAAGCGCACTTGCGATCGGGTTGACACCAGCTGACGCGATTCGGCAGAAAACTGTTACTGTCACCCACAAAACGGTTTCACAACCACCCGCAATAGACACACTCGGAAACAATTTGATTCGGTATCCGTATGCATTGGGTGAATTAGTAAGAAGAAAACGTCGTGCTATTGACCCGTTGTGGTCCATCAATGTATTTTCGATCTCAGACTGAATCGATATTCCAGGCAACCAACATGCTACCATCTGATGCGGATTCAACCATGGGAGGCAAAGCCAAGTAAACTTCATCGACGGGAGGTAAAGCCGAGTAGACTTCATTACGTGAGGTAATGTCTTATAGTAGAGCATTTGTGCGAGACGAGTTAAAATTCGTTCCCGTAAAGATTTATTTAACTATCGCTCAATGCCTGCATGCGTAAATTGCGATTCCATTAGGGAAAATCCATCGCTTGGTATTCAGCGCAGACAAGCTTACCTTTGTGCAACGATACACAAGCATACACTGTTTCTTTGACCGAGTAAGATCTGCCCGAATGTGAATTCGCGCCTGTCGCTTAAGTACTCCAAACACGTTATGCCGGAGATGCTTTTGCGCATCCATGTGTGGAACTCCATTTGTCATCTTGATGTTTTTGGATTCTCCTGTTCCATTGGAGAGACCGCCACCGGGAAGACCAGTTCTGCGACAGTCAAGTAAATTTTTGGGCGGAGTCCCACTTGTTCTTCAACAGGCATTACGACTCTATGGTCTAAAATTAAGTAACAGAAAAAAGCAAAACCAACAGGGTTTGTAAAAGTCAACAAATAATTTAATTCTCTAAGTTACAAGGTGGAAATTTAAGAGAAACGTACATTATTGTGAATTAAATCCCAAATAATCCTAAAAGTTTTATCACAACTCCAATAGTATAGTGTTCCGTGTGAATTCCAGGTCTTGAATATCTGATATACCAGTAGTCTTGAATATGCTGATATATCAATAGTCTTGAAGTATCACAATGGTATAATCCAGAATGTCTTTGAAGGAATTCACAATAATCCGAACATAGTGTTTTAGTCCAAAATGTCAGTGAGTACCATGTAATTCCCATGAATAATTGAAATAAATAACTCCTCTCAAATTGTAACTGAACCAAACTAAAAGCGCTTACACAAAGACCGATATTAACATAGTAATGAACAATTTTGATTATCAGAACCTTATATAAAAACCTAATACACAAGGAGATGACCAGGCTGCGAGTTTCTAGAGCTTACTAAGATGAAACGACCATGTAAACAGGCTTACAAATATTATCTTAAAGTATAATCTACAGTCTTTGACAAAAGCTATCTAAATAGGTTCTTTACAAATAACCATAAGCTTAAACTACAACATACAGTCATAGATAATAGTTAATTACACAATGTAGATACACTTAACAATAGGTTTACCCATGTACTCGTCGTTGAATTTCCCTACAAGTTTTGTTGGTGTTACTAAACAGTGGCTGGTTCTATGGGTACTTACTGGAGTAAAACTAGTTTACCAGCGACGCCTCATCCATGTCCGCGTCGAGGTCATCGCTGGTGATGTTCATCAGCAACGACTCCATGTCTGTGTACATCATCTAGACGTTGTCACCGTGCAGCGGCTTGATCATCTAGTCGTGGTAAAACTGGTACATAGGTAGCTTCGATACGTCATGCACTGACGCACCAGCGTAGATTGGCTTTGTCAGTTTTAATTTCGACTTTTTAGCTTGGACAGAAATGAGACCACATTCAAAAATCTTCCGGGACTCAAACGCGGGTCCGCAGTCAGCCTGTTAAGTAGTTTTACGCTGAGCAAGATCCACACGAATTCTCTATCGCAGGTTCTTCATGGTTTTCCCAAAGACGCATTGATCATGAGTGAAGAGTAGTATTTCTCAAACTCTTTCTTGGACGCCGTGTGCAGATACTTATTCATTTGGATGTATTTAGCCATTCACGCGTGCTGAGAAACGCAAGCACCCAATGGATCCGTGACTCACGCAGATGAGTCTGGAATCGTGGACGATTTCACACAAATACGAGGCCAGTCTATCCAGGGGCACCGGAAGCGCTTCAGGGACCAGCGGATAATTCATTATAGGTGTTGTACAGCTCGTATGGATACCCCAGATCAACTTTAACAAAGTATACGTCGTCGCTGTTGAAATTTTACTTATATACGTGTTTGTGTATATCCATGTGAACGAACCTCTAGGTCTGTGCTTTCCACGTGAACGTTCAGATTTTCAATGTCCACGTGAATGATATATGGTACATTCAGTTTCAAGACATTCTTGTCAGTCTCTGACCTAATCGTGCTCTGCGGATTCTTGCAGACTCCTCCACAAGTTAGAGTCGTTGGTTTCTAAATACATTCTGGCAACGTCGACATGTAAATGTTCTCCCCTCGTGCTTGCTGTGCCGGTACTTCTCCCTTCGTGCTTTCTATGCCATTACACCATTCATGGAAAATCCTTTATCCATGCGCATTGAGACCATGCCTTAACGACGGATACTACTCTTCGACAGCGCGCACGACAATACTCGCGTACGAATTTGGATGGTTGTCAAAGCCGATTGCGCGACTTTAATCCAGTGCTACGTTTAAGGCATTGTCTATCACCGGGGCCAACACGTAGCGCGAGCAAATGCAGTTTACAATATTCATAATGGCCTACTTTTCCGCAGAGTTCACGTTTTCCGAAGCATACTGTTGCGACTCTATGGTCACAAACGTAAGTAACAGAAAATAAACGAAACCAACAAGTTTTGTAAAACTCAACAAACAATTTAATTATTAAATTGATAAATGAAAATATGTGAGAGCAACTTACAGTATACTGAAATGAATCCAAATTTGTCCTAATAAAAATCTTTGAAAGTCCTAAATGAATGAAATTTCCCATATAATTTCAGTAGCGGAAATGTACTGGTCCTTCAAGAACTGTGGCGTTGTCAAGATGGCGTTGTCCAGAATTCTTTCGAATAATTTAAAACAGTTCCAAAATAATATTATTGTCCAAATAATGAGTACTTTATACCGCTGAACAGTCCAAACAAATGTTTTTCCTCTCGAAAAATATCAAAGTACAGCATAAAATACGTCTGCAGGCATACATTAGGAACACAAAAAGTGTGAATGACTCCAGAAATCGGAATGAAACCAAATGCTTAACTTTCTCCTTATATACACCGTATATTGCGACTGTATTTCGAAATGGACCTCATATGACAACATACACTATAGATTTACGACGTACTAAGTCACGACGTACTATATTCACATGACCTCACGCAACCAATGGGGAAGCCACAGAATTCTTCTCGAAACTTCCATATCCTATCAGTCACTGAGAAACTACACCGTAGGTGCCATTTTAAGTCATATTATTACAATTATTGTTACTAATTGTCAACACGTAGGTGTGTGTGTGTGTGTGTTTGATTTGGATTTTTAACGTAGCTTTTAAAAAAATTTCAGTCATATCGCTACGATGTCTGCAGTGTGGCAGTTTATAGTGATGTCTAGCACTGGAGCATCATGCCGCAGACATGTAGTATAACGTTCCACCCAGTCACATTATCCTGACACCAGGCCGACCAGTCCTAACACCAGCCTCTTAATGTTGATCGCCAAGCGAGGCAGCTGTTAGTACCATTTTTGTAGTCTTTGGTATGACTCGGCTGGGGATGGAACCCACGACCTCTCGCATCCGAGGCGGACGCTCTAACCACTAGGCCACCGTAGCGGTCCAACACGTAGGTAAACAACTATTTATAGATATTACGTGATTTGTGTTTTCAGCAGAGTCAAATTACGCACACAATTTATATAAAAATATATTCTATACAGTTTACGACCATGAATAAAAATTATAATTAAATAAAATCATATACCAGAAGTTACAGAAAATATAGATGTACATAACAATACTCCTTTACATTAATTGTATCCAAGTGTCCTCGAACTATCTATATACGCACAACATTACTAATTTGTTGGTTTTTTTTCAGGCATCTAGTTATATGCTTCACCAAGTTTCTGCTGTTCCTGCTCCAATATGATCCATAGGTTGAGTACGTTATCAAGAAACTCTGGATACGTTTTTGAAAACTCCTATATCTTTTGGACCTATTTGACGAATCAGGATGACGCATTTAGGCGAAGTATTGATTTAATACTTTCGATGATGTTATAGGCACAGTATTATTCGGGCAGATTAATTTCTGCATTAGCTGTGTATCATTTGGCGAAGCTTTCAAAAAGTTTATATACCCACTGTGATTTTTAAATATATTATTCACACACAAAAAGGAAAGCCTCTGCTCGGGTTGTGCTTGTAGATCAGTATTTATTTGTGATTATAAGCTCACTGATGTCTTAAGTTGGTGCACACTAATTTCCTACAGTCAAAAAATGTATAATAGTCAGTGTCAGTTACGAAGGCTTGAATTTGCAACCCCAGAAGACATACTAATATGCCAAATGATATCCTAGAAGGCCCAGAGGTTGCTTCAAACCAAACTACTGCTCAAAGAATTGTGCGTCCTTGTAGCTATAACTGACACTGAATAATTCATCCTTAGAGTTGACTTTTATTTTCGTGTGCAAACGAATCAGAGTTTGATGTTTCCACAGTTTTAAAGAAATATATTATGTTCCGCAAGTATAATTTGAGTCTGAAATGTGTCGATGAAGTATGGCATGCTAACCGATTAGGCCATTGAGGACTCTTAACATGCAAGAGACACATAGATCATATATAAAATTCAAAGTGTTGGCAAAAAACAACGTGATGCACTCTCCTCTCTTAGTCGATGTAAACACTGAATCCACTGCAGAATTACCATAGCATTGCTTATTATTTTGTTAGTGTTTATCGTATATATGGTCCCGCACGTTTTAATATTGTAAATCTTAAAGATCGCATATGTATTCCATCGCATTGATCTTGGAATGGTAATTCCCTATTTCACAAGTCATTAATTAGTACTTCCACCAGCAATAATTTTGAGTCGTTTTTAACGTCGACCGTGGTCAATTTGACTCTCGTATAAGACAAAGATACTTGATGTCACTTTGAGAATTATACTCCATTGCTTGCTAAGTCAAGATATCTGTTTTTCCTCTTAGTGAATTATATACACAGAGAAATGCAACATTTCTTGACTTAAGCTGTCTTATACAAGGGACAGTAAACTGCAACATTCTGCTGTAAAGCAATAAATAGGCCTGCCAACTCAGAGCAGCTGTAGTGATAGGTGGTACATGAAACATTTACCACCGTACATAGATCAACATTTACAGTTTGGGTCCTCGTGGATACCTCGTGGCGCTCATGTGTTAAGTAACAGACGCATGCGTGTACATATATCTTAAGTAGGGGAAATGTCATGGGGTATACAGAAGCAGTTTATGGATCGGGAAGTAAAAGTAGCCAGCCAATCTAACTCTGCGATTATAACACTCCTGATGTCTACAAATAACATGTAAATATGTGTCTCCTTTTTATATCAAAGTCTCTCAAAGGATCTGCTATGATGAGGAATACTTGTTCTTTTCATTAAACTTGCTGCACTGTATTTTCAGTTTGGAAGAAAGATAGCAGAGGCTGTTGATGCACGTGATTACCTGAAAAGGAAACAGGTAGATGCAAATGTTAAGTAATGGAAACTTTACAAGCTGCTCTCTCTCTCTCTCTCTCTCTCTCTCTCTGACACTTGTTTTATAAAGTATAGAGTAACTCGCAAACAAAATAGGAAGAAATAGCAAACTCAAGATATAGTGGAATTTCAGTTGTGACTTACGATATTTTAAAGAGTACATGGGTATGGAAAGTTGTGAAACTGATGCTATCTGGAGAAAGTTAACTCAAGATAATTTTGTGATACAAATTATTTGTCTGAGAATCAGCTGAAGGCCCTCATTGATTGTGCCTTAGAAAACGGAGAAAGTGGATGGCGGGTGGTGCTCTCTCTCTCTCTCTCTCTCTCTGACTGACATTTCAAGATGGATCATATTATCTACCTGATATATATATATATATATATATATATATATATATATATATATATATATATATATATATATGTGTGTGTGTGTGTGTGTGTGTGTGTGTGTGTGTGTGTGTGTGCTTTTATTTATGCCACTGTTTCCTGTACAAATATGTCTGGTTGTCTGGTTCTCTTTCTTCAGTCTTTCAGCATTGACTGTTAATGTACTAGCGTTATAATTTCTGTATCAGTCATTTAGGAAAGACACGATAAATGATACTTCACTTCATACACTTGGCAGTTGAGAGAGAGAGAGAGAGAGGCTATCGGCCTTTTTCGTCAAGTTGAGAAAGACACCTCGGTTGTAACTGGATGAACTAGATGACCGGTATCAGTTTTTATGCATTCAAAATACAGGCGGAGGGAGGGGAGTAGATTTAGCCAGTGAAGAGAAAATGTAGGACTTTATTTTCTTGCAGTATAATTTCCAATTACACGACTTACTTTCCCATAAGCATATAATCGACTAAGTCAGTTTGCCTTATATTTTATACTTCAGCTGGAAGAAGAAACTGCTAGAGAGAAGAAAAAGAAGAAGCTGAAATGGGGGTAAAGACATAGCTTATATTTTGGACATTTAATAGTAAAGTCAGTTGCTGCTATTAAAGAAGATGGTATTTTTTGTCTATATAATGTATGTTTTCTTTTCTTTCAGATTTGATCATAAGCAGAGATGGGAGACGAAAAGCAACATGTGAACTTTTCATATATTTCTGCCGTCATACACGTCATTTTTATGGAGATATAAGATATTCATATTGTACATAAAGTGTACATAAAATATGGCAAATAAGCCATTGTATTTTTTCTTGTGTTTTACCCCGATTTTTCCGTTGCTGCCTGTGTTTTTTGATCACCATGCGACCGCTCCGGTGGCCTAGTGGTTAGAGCGTCCGCCTCGGATGCAGGAGGTCGCTGGTTTGAACCCCGGCCGAGTCATACCATTTAAAAAATGGTACTAGCAGCTGCCTTGCTTGGCGCTCAGCAATAAGAGGTTAGTGTTCGGACTGGTTGGCTTGATGTCAGGATAATATGACAGGATGGGGGTTGGGACATGATGCCGCATGTCCAGTGCCGGATTAAACCCTGTGGAGGCCCCTAGGCAGTCGAAATCTCGGGGCCCCCTTCGGAAATTATCTCCTAATACGTCAAGATCAAATCAATTAAATATTATTGATCCATTGTCGCGGGGCCCCTAGGTCGGTGCCTTCTCTGCCTATTTGGTAATCCGGCACTGCACATGTCTGCGGCATGATGCCCCAGTGCTAGCTATCACTATATACTGTCACACTGCAGACATCGTAGCGATATGACTGAATTTTTTTTAAAGCTACTTTAAAAATCCAAAACACACACAGACACACACACATACACACACACTTCATCATGCTTTACATTTACCCTATTAGTTACATGTGTGTGACATTCTCAATGCAGACTGTGGATTCCCACAAAAACTCTAGAACTGGCAGTTGAAATCACCAGATAGAATGCAAACAGTGTTGCAAGTGCTTATGCATCATTATAGAAGTTTCCACAAGTGTCATACATTTCTTTATGATGTCAGTTTGTCTGCAGAGTACATAAATGGGTTAAAAGTTTCCAAATGTGCTTTTTAACTTTGAAAGTTGTGTCATAAATAAATGAACTAGTTCTGTTTTACAAGAGGGCTTTGTCTGGAGGGAGGCTGACGGGCCTGTTCAATTGGCTGTAAGAACATGAAAGTTGCGTCATAAATAACTGAACTAGTTCTGTTTTACAAGAGGGCTTTGTCTGGAGGGAGGCTGACGGGCCTGTTCAATTGGCTGTAAGAACATGAAAGTTGTGTTGTAAATAACTAGTCCTGTTTCACATTGGGGGATTTGGCTAGTTAGAGGTTGAGGGGCCTGTCTAGCTGACTGTAACAATATGAAGGTTGTCATAAATAACTAAACTAGCCTTGTTTTACAATGGGCATTTGGCTGGAGTGAGGCTGAGGGGGCTGTGCAGTTGGCTGTAACGACATAACAATTTTTTTAAACCCTCGCAAGTTTCATCTTCCTATTAGGATTAACATCACTGTGGTAGCTTTTGTACGCTTTATATACAAAGCTGGGAATTACCCGGCGTTGATTCACAAGAACGTAATTAACCAATCAGACTATTAACCGTTATGTTAGCTTTGGGTTAGCCAGTGTTTGGTATTTCTACAACTGCATGCTATAAATTGTTCATGTTAGCCACTATTAGCTTGTATTAGCAACGTAAAAGCCTTCTTTTTAACCTTCTTTAACCTGTATTCTCAGTGTATAATGTTACGAGTCTAGGCTTTTAGAAAAAGTAACAGAAAAAAGTGAAGACAACAAGCTTTGTAAAATTTAACAAATAATTTATTTGTCTAGAATACCAAATGAAAAATTAGAAAAAAAACTTACGGTTTTTACTAATCAAATCCAAAAATAATCCAAGAATGAAAAAAATAGAAGTCCTAGTAATAAAAAGGCCTGAATGAAACTGAGTTCGAATCCCGATGAAATCCAAAATGGAAGACGATGACGTCTGTTGTAGTCTGCGAAGTACTATTGTGTCAACAGTTCCTGGTTGAATCACAGAAAATATTATTTCAGTTTTGAATTCCGTATAAATTTCAGTGAATGTCTTTATCCAAGAATTTTGTAGAAGCACTTGTGTATTTCCAGGGAAAAGAATCACTTGAATTCCATAAAATAAAAATTCAGCTCAAACTGGTCACAACAAAACACAACTTAATGTGTCAAATGTTTTAAGCCCGACTGAACAATCTCTTTCAAGACAACAGTTATATACAAGTTTAAGACGCAAAACAGATTCCCGGATGAGGGTCAACCTTTTAGAAAAATTAGAAGTTTGTAACAATAAAAAATCACAAGCATTGTCTTAAAATACAATATTTTAGATTAGTAAATGGGATGTACACAAGAAATTAAAAGAAGCTATGTGTATAGAGAGATGATTGTGGTGTAAAAAAGTAGAGTGCTCGGATTTACCTTAAAAGTGAATGACGAAACAAAATTAAATAGAAGAAACCTAATGTTAAAAGTGCATGTGCGTGTTATACTAAACGATTAAATTAACAGAGGAACTATAATGGGCCCTTATTGTTACTGATGTGAAAAAAATTGAATTGAAGCAACAATTGGAAGATGAAATCACAAAAAGAAAGGCGCTACATGTGAAATACAAACGTGTTTGTCTTGTCGCGGATGGAATTGCCGTGGCAACAGCAGTTGGTCTGGGTGTGGCGAGAATCGCAACCACAGCAATTATTATTGGTACACCAGTTGGAATTGTTGGTTCTCAAATTACCGGTGTCAGAGGCGGTGCTGGTAAAATAATTTCATACAACTTCTTTGGCGAATATTTGTCTATTCAGGACTTCTCGAGATGGCACAGGGCAGTTTCAGCTCAAATAATACACTATTCTTGATGGCTATTGAGAATAAAATAATTAGCGAGGCCAAGTTGGTGAAAATGGAAATCGCCGGCGAGTCTGAGCTCTGATATGGAACCGGCTCGAGCCCACAAAAAGTAAATAATTTTCAAGCTTGGAAAATCGAGTATATGTTTGCCTAGTTGCCAGTGCACTTACGATTTCAGGCTTTGGAACCATAATTATCGCTCATATTATTTCACAGACGAGTGATTGGCAATAGTAGTGTTTTAAAGGTGGTTTTGCCTGTTACTGATTTAGGTCATAGACTTTTACCCAACATGACTATCCTCCTGCATGGGCCGCCTTTTGATAACTTTCATGGATTGCAATCCACGGATTTTTGTATGCATACACGTGTGATGTGAGGACAAAATCATGTGGTAAAAGCCTGTGATATCGATCAGTAGCCAAAAATATAAAGCCGTTATTATAACACTACTACTGCAAAACTGTACGTAAAGTGTACCAACAATGTGATAAAGATAGGTATCAGCGACTCAGTGAAATCTTGTATATAGATTTACCCGAATGGGGTTAAAAACACACACAAAAATGTCATTAATGTACAAAAGACTGATATGTTGTTTTGTTTTGTTTCTCGAATATAAAATAATTTGTGTATAATAGTCTACAAAAGACCACTTTCAGATCATAAACATACAGTTTGAACAAATACTCAAGTTAACAGATGTTTGATGAAAAATTGACGCCATAAGCAGATCTCAACAAGAATTTAATGGATCTGTAAATATGTATGCAGTTCTGGAAGGGATGGAGAGAACGCCCAGTAATCCTCACGGAGTAACGGAGACAGAGAAAGTCAATCGCCTTGGCGTTGTGTTCTTATTCGTTTCAAGCGATCGTAAGAAGTAACAAGATCGAAGGTACCATTAAGTTCGAATATAAGATTTGTCAAGGCTAGCGTGTAGCCAAATTGATAAAGAGAAAATTAAAAAAGTTAATATGTTAAATATGCTTCGATTTTTTCTACACACCAGAAACATTTTCAGAAGTCGAGATCCCAATAGATAAAAGACATATACATGTAAAAAGGATAAGTTGTAAAATTTAAAACATTATTATTGTCAATTAAAAGTTAAGAATGTTTTTGTGATTTTGAAAGTATCGTCTCACAATACTTGAAGTATTCATGACTGAACCTGTAAATTTGAATAGACTTATTCAGCATTAATCCTGAACTGGTAAAATATAACCAATCCACCCTGCAAAAAACAGACATTCTTTAGGCATTAAGCATCCATGTGAAAGCAAATCAGAAATCTTCCAAATCAATCATTGACAGAGGAACTGATTTAAAAAAAAAAGTTTACGATAAAGGCGAGAAAAACGAAATCAATGTGTTCAACAAGGTCCAGAGAAATACAATCACGACTCAACAAGGGAATGCCACATCTCTGGGAACAAATAGAACATACTGGCGACCATAACCATTTGTTCAAACTATACATAATTTTCTGCTCAAGATGATTGCATTTTTAGAGTTCAAAGAATCAAAATTTATACCTTTGTTCCTTTACTTGTCCGGGTATGACATTCATTTAATTATCTGACTATAAAAAACGATACTGTTCCCGAGGTAGAAACACTACCAGATAATTATGAAAAATATACTTCATTTAACAAGGATTTCCTAGTTGATAGTGTTATGTATATCTTATTTTTGTTTCACTTCTGGCACAACTCTATAGATTACATATGTGCTATAAATACGAGTTGAAAATTTAAATTTATAAAATTTAGTGTAATAATGAACCTGGGTAAGTTTGGGGTGGTTTCACATTAGATGGTTTACTCAGATGGGCTCTGTTGCGACGTTGGGTATTGTGATAAATATCACGTAGGAAGTATTGCAACTTAAGGATTGTAATACAGATTTATTCAGTATATAAAGGGAGAGTTGATCAATTGATCCATTCTTATTTCCTATGTTCTTGTTTTAATATGAGTCTGCAGACGTGGTTAATGTTGTGTTTAGATATAATTTGAGAGGAAACCATTTTTTTGATAATTCATTGATGTTACAAAGTGCTCTTTGATAGGGCTAAAAATATTATTCTGGGACTGCTGTGAATTTACTCAGAGGAGTTCTGGACACTGTCACTGTGATTCATAACGACTGTTACATATCAGCACATTCCAGGGCATGTGATTCATTCGGAATACACGATTCGTTTGGAATCATGTAGAACTTTTTAGGGTTATTTTTTTTTCTTTGATCATAGTACTGTAAGTTCCTCTTAAATTTTTCGTTATTTGGCTTAGATAATTGAATTATTTGGTACGTTTTACAGACCTTGGTGGTTTTGCTTCTTTCTGTAACTTAGTTTAAGACCATAGAGTCTTAGTAAAAATTGGGGGCTCCTCCATTACACAAATTATAGAAATATTACAAAGAAATTAAAATTGTTTTTGAAAATTTTTTTTTCTTCATCATTTTCCTCGTATTTTGATTTCACAGTGAAGCCAACAAGCTTTCACCGTGTCCTCTATTGTGGAAAGTTTTGTTTCTAATCTGACCCAGGAAGGGTTAGGGTGTTTAGAAAAGAAGAGTTGCTGGAGCTTGTCAGCCATTATTCTCTTTAGGACGAAAAAGCATATATATTAAAATAGGAAATTAAATATAATTTGATGCAATATTCGGTGGAAAAGAATATTTTTGATACAAGTGCTCTGGGTTTAATTAGTAAACCTCAGTCTGGCTGAGAAATGAAATTATTTAGTTTGATAGTAGAAAGCGAGATGGAAACAGAATCAAGTAAATTTCAGCTTCAAAACCATATGATGGAAATCCAAAATCAGAAAGAGGAAGAGCCAAATGCAAATTCAGATTTAGAAGAAAGATAGAAAGAAGAAATGAAAATATAAATGCAGAAAGAGAAATGAAAATGCAAAGATAAAGAGAAGAAAAGGGAGTGCAGTTGAAATTAATTACAAGAGAATGACAATCTGAAAGCACCCCCTTCACGAAAGTTAAGGTTTAGATGTTATCAAAAATATTAGGTTAGCACCACCTTTGAAAGAAGAAGTGGATCAATATCTTTTCCTATCTTCAGAAAATTGCTGGGAATTTGAAATTACCACGAGAGCACTGGACTTTGTTATTACAGAGTACTTATTCGAAAAGCTCGTGAAGTTTATACTTCACTGTCGGTAGAAGCAAGTTTTGATTATGGTTTGGTCAAGGAATGTATCTAAAAAAAGCAACAGAAAAAAGCCAGAGCTATTCCAAATGCTCTTACTTCTAAGAGGTCAGTGTCACGGTCATGTATTGAAAGCAATACATTTTTTGGGTCAAACAAACTCCAGTCTGACTTTATTATGGAGAATTGTGAACCATCCATGTCGAAGGGTTCTTCATCACTGATTAGTAATTCTGCCAATCCTGTCCCTATGAAAATATTAAGGGACACAGGAACTCCTCAGTCTTTCATTATCAGTTACTTTATCTGAGAAGTTTTCTTCTAGTGAAAGTGTTCTTATTCAGGGAGTAGAGTGTGACTGCGATAAAATTTCTCTCCATTGTGTAAATTTGTTATAAGATTTAGTTTCAGGACCCGTGACTGGAGCGGTGACTTCTTTGATTGAGGGTGTTATTGTATTGTTGAGCATTGAAATAGCTGGAGCTAAGGTTGACTTTAATCCACTTGTAACTCACAAACCTTATTTGGATAAAAAAAATTGTTTAGTCCTATTGAAAATGAAATCTTATCAATTATGCCCAGCTTGTGCAGCTAATGGAACTATGACAAAAAGATCTCTTGAAAATGATGTTGATCAGGAAATTATTCCTTTAGCTGACACATTTATTGGTGATGCTTTTTGATGGTGTGACTTTTGCACATGGTATTGATCAATCAAAATGTATTAATCACAGTGATCCTCTTTTTACTAGTAATTTTAGGGGCCCCGAGTGGCAGAGTGTTCTAAAGCGCTCACCGTTCCAGATCACTGCCATCTCACCTCTGTCTGCTTGGGTTCGAGTCTCAGGCTCGGCTAACGTGGTTATGTGAGAAAGCTTGCCAGTAGCTTCTCGTGGGTCGGCGGTTCTTCCCGGGGTTTTGTAGGGTTCTTCCACCACCAGTTTTACTGACAGCCACATATCGCCTATCTTCTCATTTCTAATATGGGTCCAAAAGACAATCACTGGTGGTCGAACAGGAACTAAGCCCCGAGATCTCCTGTTTATTTCAGAGGCCTATTGGCGAAACTCAAGCCACACAAGTAACAACCTGGTATTTTTTGTAAAATATGGTCATGATGAGAAACTGGAGACCACCGGAGGTACCCTCTGATGATGAGTGGTCAGTAAGCAAGTCTTATAGACAAGAAATTCTTAGTTTTGCACATGAAACTCATTTGGCTGGTCATTTAAATGGTCAATAAGAATTCTTGTCACAAGATCTTCAATCATTTCTATTGGCCGAAAGGTTAAAGTGATGTTTGTACAATATGCTTAAAATCAGACCTACACAGTACTGTGTGAAGATCAGACGGCGACCTTTCAATAAACCAATGGAAATGCAGCTTTCAGAAATTTGAAAGTGAATCAGATCATTCTTCACACATTGATGATCTTGAGCCATACTTCTCAGTCTCCTAAACGCAAAAGTATAAGACTTCATCTAATTGGCTGATAAAGTTTGCGATTATGGTACTAATATATGTCACCAGAACATGACTTCTAAGCGGTTGCTGTCAGATCTTCTCGTAGGACAGCGGGGGATCTGATTTTAATCAGATTGGATTTTTGTGAATACTGTAGATCATGTCACACTTGTCAAGTGGCAGGAAACTATCAGAAGATACCTAAGGCTCATCTACAACCTATTCCTGCATTTGACGAACCATTTTGCAGAATAATGTTCGACTGTGTCGGTTTCATACCTAAGACCAAGTCAGGCAAACAATAGTTGTAGACAATATTCTGTGCGTCGACAAGTATTCCAGAAGCAATTCTTTTACGTATTCAAGCCAAGGTTGCAAGTTAATGTCGGCGATTTCAAACAAATTATGTATGAATTAGGTGTGCAACAATTTAAGTCCTCTGCATTTCATTCTGAATGTCAGGGGGCATTGGAAAGATTTAATCAGACTTTAATGAATATGATTCGGTCATATTGCTTTGATACAGGAATATATATATATATATATATATATATATATATATATATATATATATATATATATATATATATATATATATATATATATATATATATATATATATATATATATACATATTGTCATTCTGTTAGGGAATCAATTCAAGAATCATTAGGTTTTAGTCTTTTTGAACTACCTTTTGGACATACGGTCCTTGGTACATTGAAGTTGATACAAGAGAAACTTCTTTCAGCCGAAGATTCAGATATTACAATGATTGAATTTGTATGATTTTATAAATGATCTATCAAAGGCTCGTGAAGCAGGAAGAAACAAGCCTCACGTTTCTAAATCAAAAATGAAATTAAGGTATGACAGGTCTGGCTCTTTTGCCCATACCACACATTCTGCAACAGGCAAAGTATTATGGTCCTTAGAAAGTTAAAAATAAATGACGTTAATTATATCATTAATACTCACGTGATGCAAAAACATCAACAACTCTGCCATATTAATATGTTAAAGGAGTATGTTGTTAGCAATAGCCGTGATAATCATTAATCAGATTGTTTTCACCTGTCTCTCACAGCGAGTATTTAAACGATGGCATGGAATCTGATTTTAGTGACTTTGGTTTAACCAGTCTTCAGAATTCGGAAATAGATAATCTGGACTAGAAATCTACATCCACAAGAGAAGAGTGAATTGAAAACAGCTGTTATGTGAATATGATCAGCACTTGTTTCCGGAGGTTCCAACCCGAACAAATAAAATCTACCTTGTTGAAATTGTAGATTCTACACCTGTAAAAGAACATAGTCTCAAGCAGGAATATTTGAGAAAAAAAAGATCATTATTTGTTTGAGGATGATTTTATTGAGTCAAGTAAAAGTAATTTGCGTTACCCATTTATTCCAGTGCCGAAACCAGATGATACATTCCGTGTGTGCACTGTTACAGAACGTTAACAGTGTCAGAAAAACATATTCATTTCCAAGATCAAGAATCGATGACTGCATGGACAGAATTGGAAATGCAAATGATGTCACCAAATTCGACCTTATGAAAGGGTTTTGGCCGATTCCATTCATGGAAAGAGCAAAAGCAATTTCGGCATTTGCAACTCCAGATCTACTTTATCAATATAAAGTGATACCATTTGGTATGAAAAATTCTCCCACAACATTCCAGCGTTTGATAAACATGATACCATCTAGCATAAATTACTGCGTACATAGATGACATCATTGTATGCAACGACACCTGAAGAGAATGAAAGCCGTTTGGAGATTCTTTGATCGTCTGAGAGAAGCAAATTTGTCAATTGATTCAAGTAAAGGTACATTGTTAGGAGACATTGTGGGACATGGTCAAGTTAAACCTGTAGAAATTAAGGCTTTCTCGAATTCCCAGTGCCTATCAGTACAACTCAGCTGATGCAATGTTTGGGTTTGTCTGGATATTATCGGAAACTTTACTCAAGGTTTTCAGTAATTGCTGACCCCGTGACCAATTTGTTGAGTAAGAAAACCAAGTTTTATTGGCCTGACAATGTCAGGTGGATTTTGATAAAGGCTATATTTTCGTGTGCACCAGTTCTTGCAATTCCAGATTTTCAACTGATCATTTAAAATGTATGCTGATATAAGTGATGTTGGGATTGATGGCGTAATTGATTCAAGAATACAGCCTGGTGTGAGTCATCCAGTATAATATTTCTTAAAAGAAATTAAAAAAGCACCAGAAAATTTATTCCACTATCAAGGAGTGTTTGTCTTTTAAATTGGCTTTGCAACACTTTGAAGTGTATGTTCATTCAGTAGTTCTCTTGTTATTGGATTCAGTTATCACAATCCCCTTACTTTCATCGGCAAAATGAGAAAAAAACAACCCCTAGAGATTGTTGAGATTGAGTTTGGTGTTGCAAGAATACAACCACGATATCAGGTACATCAAGGGAAAATATAACTTGATCGCAGATGCACTTTCACATGTATAGAATCTATTTCTTTATCCATGTGGCATTCATAAGACATCTTCCTATGTAATTTTATTATTATATTTTCTTATGAGTGCTTGAATAATATGTAAAAGAAAGCTTTAGTAGATAAACCCTTCCTTTTCTTTATAAGGGGAAGTGTTATACATACATACATACATACATACATACATACATACATATGTATATATATATGTATATATATATATATATATATATATATATATATATATATATACTCTTATATATATATATATATATATGTGTGTGTTTCACTTTGGCACGTCTCTTTAGTTTGCATATATGCTATAAATAGGTGTTGCGAATTTTGAAAATTAATAGTAATAATGAACCTTATACAGGTTTGGGGTGATTTCCCATTGGATGTTGGTCAGATGGGTTCTGTTGTAACATTGATGATTGTAAAAAATGTCATGTAGGAAGTATTGCAACTTAAGAGTCGTGATACAGCCATAGTGTGTATATAAAGAGAGAGAGAGAGAGATGATCTATTAATTAATTCTTATTTCGTATATTCTTTTTTTAATATCAGTCTGCAAATATGTTTAATGTTGTGTTTAATTTAATTTTAGAGCAAAACCATTTGTTTGGATTATAATTGAAATTACAAAGTACTCTTTGACTCTGGACAAAATATTATTCTGCGACTGCTGTGAATTTGTTCAAATGAGTTATGGACAATGCCATTGCGATATGTCAAGATTATGGGCACATCAGCACATTCGAGGACCTGGAATTTATTCTGAATTCTCTATTATTTTGGACATTTTGTAAATCTTTGTAGGACCGCTTTGATTGTCTAAGTGGTTAGAGCGTCCGTCTCTGACACTATTTACAAACTATCCAAAAGAGGATAAACACGGAATTAAATACTTGGAATGTGACATAGAAAATATTAAAACATATCTGGAAAACTATAGTACTCTGCAATCCCAATCTAAACAATTACAGAAAAGTGAATAATGCGATCAAACTGAATGATCAACAAATTAAAAAGGATAATGAATGATTTTGGAATAAATGTTACTGACTTAAATAACAAGATATGAGCTAACAGTAATATTTATTTTTCAGACATGTGGAAAAAGAATGATCTAAAAAAGATAACCATAAAGATGGTGTATGTAAGAAAAAAAAAAACATCAGAGTATATTCCGCCACGGTCAGTAATAAATATTTTTTAAAAAAAACAAACAAAAACGAAAAAAAAACAAAAAAACGACGACAATCGATATTTCGAATCTGCTTCCGCCATCAAATGCCTGTTGTCGGTTTTGATATCGTACTGACTTGCACTGCCAATTGAAATTGCTTAAAATTTAACCATTTAGCCACAGTATTATTTGACTACTGTTGCAAACTCGGCTTGACGGCCCCATATGTGATGATCTTTTTGGATTGATCCCAAGCACATAGACGTGGTAAAATACGTACATGAGTAACACAGCAACAGTGACAACAGATACTACTTTGAAGTTGGTCAGGAATATCGTGAAGAACTTAATCACACCTGTTACGACCCTGTAGTTAAATTACATCTGTGTTAAATTTAAATTCTTCTAATTCTTTGTTTCATTTTTATTTTATTTTTACATCATTAAATGTAATTATTATTATTATGATGATTATGTTTGCATGGGTCTAATAGTTTGTTAGAAACATCGTATTTATTTAAAACGTAAATGTGACTCGTGTAAGCACGATTTTTGTATGACGGGTTTTGCGTAGCAAGTAAACATTCAGCAGTAGGTATGTAAATGATTGGCTAATGCTTGTTCAGGTTTTCGTAATGTCCAGATGGATTGCGAAATCACACGTGTGCTCCGTGCGTGTGTACATGAAATGACGCATTAGCTTGTTTTAAATGCTCAGTTAGCTGTAAGAAATTTTTAGTCATTGAGATGGTCAGAGTCGTAATCGTAGTCAGTCGTGGTTCAGAGTCACATCATAACATCTTACAGAGTTTATAATACCTTAAGAAAGATATTTCTGTGCTGGAAAGAGTTGCGCATTCGTACGAGGAACAACATGTGTGTTGTTAGTGGTGGTAGCTGTATTTCATCTGCTTTCTAAATAATTATTTTCCCTGGAGAACAACACTACTGGCTTTGGACAAAGACATTTGATGAAATTACTTCTAAATCGGAACAGAACAATACAAATTGTGCTTTACATTGAAAATTCTGGACATTTTGTGTTAGCCTTCGTCTGACGTCATCATCCGCCATCTTGGATCGGAACTGAGATTCAGACTGTATCAATTTAGAACTGTTTATTCAAAGGACTTATGTTTTTTTTTTACAAATTTAGAACATATTTTTGGATCTTCTTCGTAAATCGTAAGTCTTGTTTTACATATTTACCTTCTCTCCATGTTTTCTAAGGAAATAAATTATTTTTGTTAAAATTTACAAAGCTTGTTGTCTTCACTCTTTCTTTGTGTTACTTTGAACGAGCCGATACGTAACATAAAGAAATTGGGGGCTCGTCCGGGATTGGATCTATGAATTTGGCTGATATATGAAATTGGCTAAAAATTGAAATTTAAATTCCCTAGTTCATTTTATTTGAAATCTTAGTGGAAACAACAGGCTTTCTTTAAGGATGTCAAAAGTGGAGAGTTTTCTTTCTAACCCAACTCAAGAACAGTTGGATAGTCTGAAGAAGGATGAGTTGCTTGAACTTGCCAGAAAGTACGATCTTTCTGAAGCAAAAGCTTCCTTGACAAAGCAAGAAATTAAAACGATTTTAATTCAATTTTTGGTAGGACAGAATGTTTTTGACCAAAGTGTTTTGGCATCTGTCAGTAAGTCTATGACAGACTCTGACAGTAAGAAATTAGAACTAAAAATAAAAAAAATGGAAATAGAGTTAAGGAAGCTCGAGCATCAGAGTCAGAATGAACAAATGAAAATGCAATTAGAAGAAAGGGAAAAAGAAAGACAAATGCAATTAGAAGAAAGGGAAAAAGAAAGACAAATGCAATTAGAAGAAAGGGAAAAAGAAAGACAAATGCAATTAGAATTACAAAAAGGACAAATGGAATTACAAAAAGAACAAATTGAATTACAAAAAGAACAAATGCATGTACAGGAAAGGGAAAAAGATAAAGAATTTCAACTTAGAATGAAAGAGTTGGAGCTGGCAAGTGACAGGCACGATTCCACTTCTCGTGCAAATTCAAATTTTAACATTTTAGGAAACGTCAAGTTAGTTCCCCCTTTTAGTGAAAAGGAAGTAGACAAATATTTTATTCTTTTTGAAAAAGTTGCTGAGAATTCGAAATGGCCAAGAGAGTATTGGACTCAATTATTGCAGAGTGTACTTTGTGGCAAGGCCAGAGATATCTATATATCTCTGTCAGTACAACAAAGTTCTGATTACGATTTGGTTAAGGAATGCATCTTGAAGGGTTATGCATTAGTCCCTGAGGCTTATCGGCAAAAGTTCAGAAACTATAGGAAAGATGCTAAACAAACTTATGTTGAATTTGCTAGAGAAAAAGAACAGTTATTCAAAAGATGGTGCTTAGCCAAGAAAATCGAACATGATTTTGAAAGTCTTGAACAATTAATATTACTTGAAGAGTTCAAGAACTGTGTCCATAGTGACATTAAGAATCACATCGAAGAGCATAAGTTTGAAACCTTGGAAAAAGCTGCTATTGCTGCTGCTGAGTATTCCTTAACTCATAAAGTTCCTGCTGTAAGCAAATCTTTCACTCAGCAGTCTACTGATAGAAAGGTGTTTCAACCAAATACGACTCTCAGTAAAACTCAATCTGGCACAAATTCTAAAATTCAAGCCTCTGAGAGACTTGATTCAAAATCCTTGTCTCTACCTACGTGTACCTATTGTAAGAAAAAAGGACACGTCATATCTGATTGCTTCAAACTGAAATATAGGCATCAGAATCAAGATAGACCTATCCCTAATGCTCTTATTGCTAAGAGGTCAAGGTCACGGTCATGTATTGAAAACAATACATTTGTTGGATTTGAAAAACCTCAGCCTGATTGTGTTATGGAGAATTTTGAACCATTCATGTCGAAGGGTTCTATATCACTCTTGGGTGATTTGGCCAATCCTATCCCTATTACAATTTTAAGGGATACAGGAGCTTCTCAGAGTCTTTTAGTTTCAGGTATTTTGCCTTCTTCTGAGAAGACCTGTTCTAATGAGATTGTTCTCATTCAGGGAGTAGAGTGCGGCTTTGTTAATGTTTCTCTCCATTCTGTTAATTTGTCATCAGACTTAGTTTCAGGATCTGTGACAGTCGGTGTAGTGTCTACTTTACCCGTTGAGGGCATTCATTTGTTGCTAGGCAATGACTTAGCTGGAGACAAGGTTGTGATTAATCCACTTGCAACTGACAAGCCTTCTTTGGATCAGAAAGTTGATCCTATTGAAAAAGAAATCCCTGATTTATTCCCAGCTTGTGCAGTTACCAGAGCTATGGCAAAGAAAGCTCTTGAGAATGATTTTGATAAGGAATGTATTCCTTTAGCTGACACATGTATTGGTCAGGCTTTTGATGAGGTCACTTTCACTTCTAATTTGGATCAGTCAAAAGGTATTGATCATAGTGATCCTCTTTTGAATACTCATTCTCTTTTATCTGATCAGGGTGATAAACGACAATCACTTGTCGTCGAACAGGAGAAGGATCCTGAGATCTCCTGTTTGTTTCAGCGGGCCGTTAGTGAAACTGAAGCAACTGAAGTACCTGTCTGTTACTTCATTAAAAATGGAGTCCTTATGAGAAAATGGAGACCTCCCGAGGTACCTGCTAGTGACGAATGGTCAGTAAAATATCAGATTGTAGTTCCGAAACCTTACAGACAGGAAATACTTAGATTGGTCCATGAAACCCCTATGGCTGGTCATTTAGGGAAAAATAAAACGTATCACAAGATCTTGACTCACTTCTATTGGCCAAAAATCAAAAGTGATGTGTGCAAGTTTTGTAGGTCTTGTCATACTTGTCAGATTGTAGGAAAACCAAATCAAAAGATACCTAAAGGTCACCTGCAACCAATTCCTGCATTTGACGAACCAATAAGTAGAATTATGGTCGATTGTGTTGATCCCTTACCAAAGACTAAGTCAGGTAACCAAAATTTGTTGACCATCAAGTGTGTGTCAACAAGTTTTCTAGAGGCAATTCCTTTGAGGAAATTTACTCAATTTGGCCTTCTCAAATTTGTTCAATCTGGTCAAAGTTCAAATTTCAAGTCTGGTATGTTCCAGCTTGTTACACGTGAATTTGGCATTCAGCAGTTCATGTCAAAAGTGAAGCTATAGTTTCACCGAAGTATACTAGAGAGAATTTTTGAGTCCTGTAATGAAGTCCATTCTCTCTTGCTCATTCTGCAGAATTTTCTTCAATTAAGATTTTATGGCCCATACAAAGTAAAGAAGAAAATGAGTTAAATTATAATATTAGTACTCAAGTCTAAGTAAATTAATGGAGTACTATTATTTTAAAAGAAATAGCCAAGTAAATCATGCAATTAATTTAGTTGTACCTGTCCCACCAGCTGAGGATTTGAGTGAAGGAATTCAGTTGGATTCTACTGATCTTGGAACAACCAGTCTTCGGAATTCGGAAGTTATGGAATATCTAGACCAGAAACTTTCTCATTTACAAAATCAAGAAAAAAATGAACTTAAACAATTCTTGTCTGAATATGAGCACTTGTTTCCAGACGTGCCTACAAGGACAAACAAAATTTTTCACGACGTTGAAATAGTAGATTCGAAACCCATGAAACAACACCCATACAGGATGAATCCTTTTAAACAGGAATACATGAAAAAAGAGATTCAGTATTTACTGGAAAATGATTTTGTAGAACCCAGTAAGAGTGATTGGAGTTCACCGTGCATTCTTGTTCCGAAACCGGATAAAACTTTCCGAATGTGTACGGATTATAGGAAGGTGAACAGTGTGACAAAAACAGACTCGTTTCCATTGCCAAGAATCGATGACTGTATCGACAAAATTGGAAATGCCAAATACGTCACTAAATTCAACCTTCTGAAGGGTTTTTGGCAAATTCCACTAATGGAAAGGGCAAAAGAAATTTCGGCATTTGTGACTCCAGATGGACTCTACCAGTATAAAGTAATGCCATTTGGGATGAAGGGTTCTCCAAGTACTTTTCAACGCTTTATGAATATGATTACTTCCGGTCTAGACAATTGTGATGCCTATATTGATGATGTCATCATCTACAACAACACCTGGAAAGAGCATCTAGCCACGATTCGGAACTTCTTCGACAGACTCACGGATGCAAATTTGACTATTAATTTATCTAAAAGTGAGTTCTGCCGTGCGTGTGTTACTTTTCTAGGACATATGGTGGGACATGGTCAAATTAAGCCTATAGATGCTAAGGTCAAGGCTATTTCTGAATTTCCTGTGCCTATCAGTAAAAAACAGCTGATGCGGTTTTTGGGTATGGCTGGGTACTATCGCAAATTTTGTTCTAATTTTTCTGATATTGTTGAACCTCTGACAAACTTGTTGAGAAAGAAAAACAAGTTTCTTTGGACTGGAAAATGTCAAGAGGCTTTCGATAGATTAAAAGCCATACTTAAAAGTGCACCAGTTTTAACAGCTCCAGATTTCAGGCAACCTTTCAAACTGTTTGTGGATGCAAGTGATGTTGGGGTGGGAGCAGTTTTGCTTCAAGATGACAAAAATGGTGTAGAACACCCAGTGTGTTACTTCTCTAAGAAATTAAATAAATACCGAAGAAACTACTCAACAATCGAGAAGGAATGCTTAGCTTTAATACTGGCATTACAGCATTTTGAAGTTTATATCAGCTCAGCTCCTTCTCCGGTTGTTGTGTTTAGTGATCACAACCCCCTTACTTTCATCAGCAGAATGAAAAATAAGATCAAAGACTATTGAGATGGAGTTTATTTTTGCAAGAGTACAATCTTGACATCAGGCACATTAAAGGAAAAGATAATTTAATTGCAGACGCACTTTCCCGTGTATAGAAATGTCATTTTCGTATACACCTTTGTGTAAATTCATAAGAGTTCTTCTTATGTAAATGTTTTTTTTACCTCATGTATAATTTACATCTGGTAAAAAAGAAAGCTTTATTACATAAATCTTTCTTTTTTCTTTATGGGGGAAAGTGTTACGACCCTGTAGTTAAATTACATCTGTGTTAAATTTAAATTCTTCTAATTCTTTGTTTCATTTTTATTTTATTTTTACATCATTAAATGTAATTATTATTATTATGATGATTATGTTTGCATGGGTCTAATAGTTTGTTAGAAACATCGTATTTATTTAAAACGTAAATGTGACTCGTGTAAGCACGATTTTTGTATGACGGGTTTTGCGTAGCAAGTAAACATTCAGCAGTAGGTATGTAAATGATTGGCTAATGCTTGTTCAGGTTTTCGTAATGTCCAGATGGATTGCGAAATCACACGTGTGCTCCGTGCGTGTGTACATGAAATGACGCATTAGCTTGTTTTAAATGCTCAGTTAGCTGTAAGAAATTTTTAGTCATTGAGATGGTCAGAGTCGTAATCGTAGTCAGTCGTGGTTCAGAGTCACATCATAACATCTTACAGAGTTTATAATACCTTAAGAAAGATATTTCTGTGCTGGAAAGAGTTGCGCATTCGTACGAGGAACAACATGTGTGTTGTTAGTGGTGGTAGCTGTATTTCATCTGCTTTCTAAATAATTATTTTCCCTGGAGAACAACACTACTGGCTTTGGACAAAGACATTTGATGAAATTACTTCTAAATCGGAACAGAACAATACAAATTGTGCTTTACAGTGAAAATTCTGGACATTTTGTGTTAGCCTTCGTCTGACGTCATCATCCGCCATCTTGGATCGGAACTGAGATTCAGACTGTATCAATTTAGAACTGTTTATTCAAAGGACTTATGTTTTTTGTTTACAAATTTAGAACATATTTTTGGATCTTCTTCGTAAATTGTAAGTCTTGTTTCACATATTTACCTTCTCTCCGTGTTTTCTAGGGAAATAAATTATTTTTGTTAAAATTTACAAAGCTTGTTGTCTTCACTCTTTCTTTGTGTTACTTTGAACGAGCCGATACGTAACACACCCAACACGAATATCTGCTAGCACGAGAAGCGCTGTCAGTGCCCTTGAGTGGCTCTCTCCTTATCAGTGTGAAATCGTGGACGAACCCGGACGTAAGTTTACTGAACGAACCAAGCTTGTGCCGAATCGTCGGACTAAAACCAACTATATAATGCACATAAGAAATCTGCAGTTGTATTTGCAGTTAGGAATGCATGCAAGCAAAGCCCATCGGTTACATGAATTTCGTCAAGAATCTTGAATGACTTTTTATATCCAGATGAATACAAATATGCGGGGATCCTGGGAGTCTGAGTGGTCTAAAGCGGTCACTGCCATCTCACCACTGTCTGCGCGAGTTCTATTCTTGTCCTCGCCCAGTATGCTTATGTGAGAAAGCTTTCCAGTAGCTTTTCGAGGGTAGGTGGTTCGAAAATGGGTTTTCCCAGGTTCTTCTTCCATCAATTATACTGGCCATCATTTCGAGCCTATCATGCGAAGTAAAATGACATTAAACTTCAAACAAAAAGAACAAAAAATCTGCGAACGGATGCTAGAAATGATTTTGAGTTAAACCTTTTAAAGTTTATGAATAATTCTATATTTGGAAAGTTAAATATTGTTTTGGCTTGCCCGGACTAAGGCATCGGGTGGTCTGATATGGATTACTGCAACACCTGTGTACCTTCCATGCAACAAACCCCCGTTGACAAACTTTCAGTCCACTACTGTGGATCAGGACGAGCACATCTGCGTGGGGAGACTTTCATAATGCAACTGTATATCAGAAATGGACCTAACATTTAAAAATAATGAATTGTGCGTGGACATGTAAGACCCGTGAGTGTTGTTTACACGAGAAATCACGTTGACGCGGTATAGCATGGTAATGGACTTGGTGATGCGCTTTATGGATTGTTCACAGGCGCACCAAAGTGCCAATGGAATTGTCGGATTTGTCATCAACGGCATTATTGCGTTGTTTAGCAGCACACGTTATCGAAGCAATTCTTGACAAGGTCGATGTCCTATATCAATCCTTGGACTTGCTTGTTACAGTGATGATTATGTAAGATCTACTGGCTCATCTACGGTGTTCATCAAAGAGACGATCGATCCTTCTGATAATTTTAAATAAACTATTGACAATGTCAGAAACGCGGCAGAAGATGCAGCACCGCCCACTATAGTTGCTATTAATCTAAATTGTAAAGGCGAAATTCAACAGCGTCGAGCCCAGATTAACGCGCGTGGGGAGGTTTCGTGCGGGATTCCACTCTTACATAAAGCTGGGTTTTGTAGAGGCGTTCTTAAAGTTATTTTAGTGGCCAAACACACAGTCCCGTTAACTGAAGAGGCAACCTCAATGATGCTATTTTGTATGATGCTACCGTTGTCGGCGACGGCAGGGTCTTGTTATATATATCTAAATTTTAGATGCCGTTAATAAGCCCAACAGTGGCCACAGACTCACGTTGAACATTATTTATTTCGTCTTGCGGAACATCTTTAATTTCATTTCTCTTGATGATCCCAGCCTCTCACCAAAGCGATGGTCGAAGAAAGTTCTCATGGCAATTAAGTACTTAACAAGATATTAGTGCACACGGCACGTGTTTATAGAAGTTAAAGCTTAGACCATCTGAACAGCCAACTGGAATCCCGATGATTGCAAACTGGCAGTGATTGATGTTACGCTAAGGTTAAACAGTCACTAAGTATCCACTGAAAACATTTTGCTCAACTTTGATAACTATCAGATCGTTCGTGTATCTCATGAACAGTTGAAATACCTGGACCTAGACCAAAATATTGCCACGGGCTTACAGATTTCCTATTACGACTTTCGTCCCTTGTACCCGATTTGTTACTTTGACCTCGAACATCTGGACATGTTTATAAGCAGTCCACGGTAGACATGTCATCAAATCATATATAGGTCCCTGTGATACGGAGTATAGATGTATTGCTGTAAATTTCTCAGATTTTGTTATTGGAGGAATTGAGTGGTCAAATGATGGTTATTAACGCATCTGTACAACGTTTATAAAATGCGTATTTGAACCTGTTACATTTATTAAAGATAACATACTATCACGAAGATAAGGCTGGACTTAGCCTAAAGCAGCATGCGAAAATATAAAACGCAATAAAAAACTATTGCTGTCACCTTGAAGTTTTCTCCGCAAGGTTTACTGAACTTATTCCTACGTGGTTGAGCCATACAAAACCTAATCAGCTTGATGCAGCCAAAAAGGAACACCTCAGTGACATTCAATTTATCTAAGTCAGTGGTGGTACAAATGCAAAGCACCGGTGGATTCAGCGTTCCCAAGCGGAAGTGGTCTTTGGATGTTTCGTCTCCGTTGGCGGCTGCAGTGCGTCAGTTGACCAGTTATGATTTCCTCGCGATGACAACGTGAATCAAACGATTTTGAGGCGTCTTCATGCGGGATGAACTCGGAGCCAAAGGTCTCTGGCGATGATTCCAATAACAAGAGAAACTGGCTTCATAAACCTAGGATTAACCACAGGTGGTGAGCAGCAGAGAGGGTGAACAGACTAGGCTCAATTGTATTTGTTCGAAAAATAAAGGTTCCTATAAAAATTCTAAACACGAGTTCAGTAACTCCAAACCGACGCCTCTAACCGATCGAGATTCCTCTAATTTGGTTAGCTCATTTTGTTATTTTATTTTTGACGCGCGTGTTTTGGGTTTTTGTAGCGTATTTATTTACTCGCCGAACACTTACTCGCAGTCGTCCCCCTCTCTGCTGCTGTAATTAAATCATTAATATATTAATAATGGAATATCACACAGCTAAACTAGCTCGAGAAAAACCAGAGGCAATTAAGAAATATCTACCCGTCCGTGATTCTGTCAAACAAAAATTACAAGCGCGTCATGAGTCTCAGGTGGAATTTGTTGAAGGTACAGAACAATTATTTAAACCAGTTACAGAGGCTACTAAAGGTCTTCTTTCCATTTTGTAGAAAACCGCTGAAGCAACTGGAAAAATATCAGAAAGAACTGAAGAAAAAAAAAGATTCCACGAGAACTTCCAGGCGAAATAGCTGCTGGTCAACCAACCCGAGAAATACTTGAAGATATTGACGCAGCTCGTGCTGAAATAGGTGAAATAAAGGAGCGTATATCAAAACCAGAACAAGAAGAAGAAGAAGAACCAGAACAATCGCGAGAGAGAACTAAATTAACTGATAAATGTACCGAAGTAACCATCGCAGCAATAAAAAGTGTTGGAAGTTTAAGTGAATTATACGCACATACCGCGCATAGTTTTGATCATCTAGTAAAAGTTTTGAATCCGAGTAAGCCAATGATAATATAAGTCGTGAAAAATGGTACAAATGGATATATCGCTTATGCTACGGAGTTGATCAGGCCCGAAATGATGATATAAGATATATTGCATTTGTTAATGGAGTAGATAACTGTGTTGTATTATACCAGCAACAACAAATTAAAACACAATTACAGTAACAACAACAACCAAAACGACAATCACAAAAACGACAACAAAAAACTAGTCCAATAACAACTGAGGAGGAAGAAGAAGAAGAACAACAACAACAACAACTACGAGAACAAGAACGAGAACAACGACGAATACAATGAATACGAGAACAACAAGAACGAGAACAACAAACAAGACAAGATTTCCAACTATTACGAGAACAATTACAAGAATCAAGACAACTACAAGGACAGGTACAAAAACGATAACATAAAACAACTAGTCCAATAGCAAGTGAGGAGAAAGAATACCAGGATATCTCCGGCGCAACTGGAAGTGGTATTGCTACTCGAGGAAGTGGCCTTATTACTTGCCCGGACAACGTTGTCGCCGACGTAGAAAGACTTGAAGTTCTCATCCGGGGAAAACGAGCTGGTAATAATTCCACAGAAATCATTGAAGCAGCTGATATTTGTCAGCGATTATTTACAGGTGATATCATGAACATTAATGTTTACCGGGCTCTCATAGATGAAATCACCGATGATTACCACAGTGATTAAAGGTATGCAATTGGAATAAGATGATCATACATAATGCTCAACGTAGACCGACCATAGTCAGGGTGATAAATTCGAAATTACCAACTTATAAAGCGATCTATGGTGATGGACTCCGCTATGTTGTTCAGGGTTTATTCAAAAGGATAGCCCCAAAAGCAATACCGATTGCAAAGCAGCTGACGACGAAAGTTATTGACGTTGTTCGTGAAAAAGGTATTGGTGCTGTTGGTGATTTTGCTAGTAAAGCATTCTCAGCAATCAAGGATAGGCTAGCACGATTAACACGACGAAAGCCGCAGCCAGTAAAATTGCCAAGCACTGAGGTTATGCCTGCAAAGGTTAGTAAAATAATAAATCAAGCTGCAAATCAAAAACTGGCAAAGTTGGCTAGTGTACCCAGGTCAGAAAAAGAAAAAAATATAACTGCTAGTCTGATAGCAGGGAGTGCTCTTCGTGTTAGACGATAACAAATATAATAAAGATGTTTAGAAGTGTATCTGATCCCGCATTCGACATGGACGCACCAGTTCTCAAGGATGAGTCTGTGCGCGATTATCAGCATTATTCTTATGTCGCACGAGCGCCAAATCAGCGTGGAAAAATCTAATTGCAAGTTCAGGATACAAGCAGATATTTTTTGCCCGCTGAGGCTTTCATTGAAGTAGAAGGGAGACTTTCGCAAGCAGATGGTACAGCATACAGAATTTTAGATCGACCTGCTTTTGTTAACAATGGTATTCTGGTGTTATTTAAAAGCACCACATACATGATTGACGGAAGACACATTGAATCATGCCTGGAAAACGTTGATATTGCCACAACGATACTTGGCCTTGCAAGATACAGCGATGATTACTCGAGATCAGCTGGTCCATCAATGTTTGTAAAGGATACAACTGATCATCCAGAAAGCAATAACGTGAGAATGAATGCAGCTGGAACTGAAATTGCATCAATGAACGAAGAATTCATCTTAGGATTTGCCGCACGTAGATCAATGCTAAATGATGAAGAAGAGTTTTCATGTGTGATTCCACTGTCGCATATATTTGGATTCTGTAGACATGTCAGATAGGTTATTTTCGGAGCCAAGCACACAGTTGTACTTGTTAGAAAAGACAACGACAATGATGCAATCTGGCGACCCAACGCAGTTGGTGCAGGCATAGTAAAACTGACAAAAGTTTCGTTGTGGATGCCAGTAAGGACTCCATCGATCGCCGAAGAGCAACGGTTGCTCTCTTTCATGGATCAATGTGGTAAATCAACATTGTCATGGTTGACGATGACAACAAACAGTATTACAAGTGAAGATGTTGGTTTATTTGCATGGCAAGTAGGAATCACAGCAGGGAGTGTCAGCACCGCGACATATATTTATCGCATTTCAGGAAAATGCACGAGAAAACACACAAACACGAAGTTCAATGATATTTGACACGTTTGGAGTTAGTGAAGTTTCTTTAAGGATAAATGGGCATTAATGGGCATCCGAAGAAGTATTACTGAATTTTGATCACAATCTTGTAGCACGTGCTTATCATCGGTTGATGACATTTATGGGGCGTGGTCAGAATGTTGATTCTGGTTTGCGATATCTTAGCGTGATTTTGCAACGCTGAATCGAATATATTACTTTTCGTTGGAACATTTAGATTTATTCAGACAATCTGTCACTGACATACACTTCCGAGCTCGTGTAGCACGATCATTAGCAAGAGATCCTAGTCCACCGGTTATTCCTGGTGGTTACAGAGTAATTGCTGTTATACTCAGCGATAAAGCAATGTTGCTTGAACGTGTTGGTGGACGAATGAGAGTCATTGATGCCACAGTAGAAAACATGTAATTAAATCGCTCATGATATTATAATGTCATATCATCATGTTAGTGTCAGTCTGACTCCTGGTCAGATTAAAAAACTGCAATCAGCATCAAAAGAGAACTGTGGAACAAAAATATCACTAAAGAAAGAACAAATCGCAGGTGGTCCAAATAAACTATCACTGACAGAACGTAAACTCAGGCACTTCTATGAAGCCAAACAATCAAAGACCGGCATGCAACTTAATCTTTCTGCGGGTGCCATTAAAGACATTGCTAAGACGGTGGAATATTGACACTTCTTGCAGCTATACCAGCGTTGATAGCGGCTGCAGCCCCAGCTGTTGCAAAAGCTGCTGCGTTAGGTGCTGTTGGAACTGCTGTTGGGATGGCATTAAAAAAAGCAACAGGTCACGGAATAAAAACTTAAAAAAAAAAATGGGAAAGGGTCTACGATTGCCAGGAACCCCCCTGTGGTACGGAAAGGGTTTAAGGCTTCCCGGGACACTCCGTTGATTCTTCGTATGTCCAATTTTGATTTTCTTGATGCTGTTAAAAAGCTAAACATCAAACACATCAGAGGTGTTTTTATGCATGATCAATTACCACACAAACCAAACAATGTTGAAACTGGTATCATTAATCTAGATGAAAGTTCACGCCTTGGTACTCAGTGGGTTGCATACGCGATTGATCCTCGTGGAATTGTTATTTCGATTCGTATGGACTGGCACCACCAAAAGAATTTTTAAAATATGTGAGCGGCGATAAAATTGCTTCGGTCTGGTATTCAACATTACCAACACAAAATTAACAGATCCGCCAATATGTGGCCGTGAAGTACTCGCTGTGCTCGACGCCGTGTCAAGGTCCTCAATGCCACCTCATAAAGTCGTGCACGAGTGTACATCGTCGTCCAACGTTTTAAACAGGTATTAAAGTATAATGGTAGATATTTACGGAAGATCAGCTAAGACTAAAACCCAACAAACAGGTGATTTATCTAAGTATGCAACTCTTGATCATCTCAGGAATGAAATTGATGATCTTTTAAATCTTGCAAGCGTAGATAGTAATGAAGTCGTTATTTTTCAGGATAAACAAGGGCGACTAAAATCTAGTAATATCCAGTTAACAGACATCATTGAACGAATTACAAACGCGCTCAAAGACAACATTGTTATATTTGATGAAAACGGTAGAATACAAGACTCAGGAAATTCAATCAACAATTATGCTAAGAAAACCGGCGATGCATTCACTGGTAACATTGTCATGAGTCAAAGCAAAATTACCGGTCTTGGAAATCCGTCCGCGGACGCTGCAACAAAAAATACGTCGATAATCAAGAATCCAAGTTCATATCAGTTAACGGTGGTATGATGCATGCATTTCTCGATATGAGTAATAATGGAATTAATAATCTCAGAACACCAGAATCGGATTTTGACGCTGCAACGAAGAAATACGTCGACGATAGTAACATCCCGATGACATCGTTAACGACAATCAATGTTGGAATGATTGCATTTAGATCTGAATTTTCTAATCACGTACAAACGTTTTTGAATTTTCATAGAAACGTAAACAGAGCCATTAATGAATTTTTTGGCAGTCCAGCGGTTGTTGATGTAAATCTCTCCGAAATTAACACAAAACTCAACGATATTGTCAGTGGAATTCCTGATATAGTTAAAAATACTAATCTGATTAAAATTCCTCAAAAGCAGATCATCAACGTGGTATACACAGTATCGTCAGGATCATCAACATGGTCACAGCAAAATAATACTATCAAACATACCGCGGAAGTCATTGGTGTGTACAGGCTGCCCGTGTTCTGCTCTGCAAAATTTAGGATATTTACCACGTATCCATGGCATCATTCAACCGATCATTTTTCTGGAACTGTGTCTATTGTGTTAAATAAAGATGCCAAATAAATATTTATACTGGAACCATCTTACTGGTGGTGTCTGGAATTTGTCGCTGTAACACCTCAATTAATTACTTAATAAAAATATAATGAATCAAAATCCAATCGACGCTAACCAATACAGGTACAATCAAGTATATGGCTGGCAGACCCAAATAAAAGATGTCATTTACAAGTATATATTAAAGGTAAAAAATATCGCCGACGTGTAGTTGTCGTTGACGTAATTGTGTATTCGGCGTCCGCGCTTATCGTTATAATCGGTGTATTGTTATCGACAGTAACGATGGTGTCGCCGGCTGTTGCAACAATCTGTGTTTCATCCGCAACAACAATCGCTGGTATTTTCAATATCATCGCAAAGAAGATAGCTACATGCACAAATGCAAAATTACACGAGTACACAAAAAAACTGCACGTGGCGATGATAGCATACTCCAAACTGTCATCGTTGAGTTCGTCGTATCTCAGTGATGGTAAAATATCCATTAGGGAGTTCGCAGCAATACTTACAATGAAATATTTCATGAAAAAATAGAAGACACTATTCGATACATGGATCTAGAATTAATGAGGCGTGATAATCCTGATTTAAAATCAGAGGATTTAGAATAATAATGTCAAACGAATTACTACAACAGATCGTCACTAATACAGTACCGTCGAAAACCACAATGATATCAGGAAGTTCGAACAGCCCTGAATTCAGCATAGTTTTCCCAACTTCGATTCCAGCTAAAGAAATAGCACTAGCACAATTACGAATTTATTATAGTTGGCCAAATATCAGGTCGAAATCGTTCTCGGGATTACCCGCAAACAACTCGCTGATATTTGCAAATAAAATGAACCCGACGGAACTCCCGATTGGCAAGTCGTGAGTATTTCAACGGGCAGTTATCAGAATGAGCAAATCAACGATGAATTTCGGCGCAGAATCAAATCTATCACTGGCAGAGAATCCAAAATAGCCATTACTGTTCACCAACCGACCTTGTCAGCGGCAGTAGAAGTAAATTCAGCCGACTACGCCGTCAATATAAATCAATCATCGATCAGAACTGTACTGGGGTGGCCAGAAATTCCACTGGTTTATCAAGGACCACCAGAAGCTAAACGATCTGATTATGTTACAGACGAGAAAAGATATAATGGAAATAACTACTTCGATTACAGCCCCCGTGGTACTAACATGCATTCAGCTATAACGGAAGGATCAGCACCTGAACCGTATGTGGATAATAATATAGGCTGGAATTTTCAATATGATCGTAATAAACATACATACAGTTTCGATAAGATCAGAGAATTTTTTGATCAAATGATTTTTATTTATAATTTTTACATAATGAACTACGCGGTAAATTTCGCAATTACATAATAGAATATCCCAATGAAAACATTCGCAAGGAAATTATTTCAAATGTAGCAATAATAAATAAAGTCGAGGACGATATTAAACTGTTCAATAATAAATTTATACAGTCTGTTATTGATTTAATAAATAACAAAATAGAATTTTTAAATAAAATGGCAGTATCTGAGGCTGATTTACCAAAATTCAAATTTCACAAAGATTTTGTCAACTGTCAGTGATATCATCGATGAATATTTTCCAGCGATATTAGAAGCATGGAGAAAAATATCTCCGCCAGCAGGTATTCTCAAACACAACAACGACGGATACGGGGGCGGTCGTCATGCCTCGCCGGGCATTGTAAATATAACATCGACGATCGCGGTCAACCTTGTTTGTAACGTCATTGATGGCAGCTATCAAGTAGACCTTGAAAAATCGAATCAGGCCCAGCAAGGATACATTTTATATACGTTTACGCCGCAAGTCCCACCAGGATATTTGATTGTATCAGAACCAATTAATCCTGTTTATCTGAGATGTCATGATCCGCTATTATCAAGGATACTTTTCAAACTTACTGACCAAACCGGACACTTGTTGGATCTGAGAGAAAAATGACTGAATATAAATCTGTATGTGAGATCGTAAGATCTACGATCATAGAACACCAGGAAAACAAAAAAGAATCTGTCAAATAAATTATCTGAATCTGATTCTGATTAAAATCTGCTTCTGAATAAGTATTATTATCAGAATATAAAATAGATATTATTATTATCTGATTCTGAATCTGAATAAAAATAAATAAATATTTTTTACTGTAGTCAGAAATGAATTATCCCTCTTGACAGAGTCAAGGTTTTTGTTTAGCTGGTACCACTTTCACGGTGACAGTGTTAGTTTCGTTGTCACTGCAGTCACTGGTGACAACGTTTTCACTTTCACAATCATCACCGACTTCAAAAGAAGACATAATTTCCCTCAACTGTCTTATACGAGCATTCACAATCTTTTTTGTTTCTTATTCAAGAGACAATTCTGCTATAATTTTTCCAATTGCGTGTACGAGGAGAACAAATAGTTTAACCTGCGTATCTGTAACTATTGCCAAGGATTGTAACATTGCTTGTTGAATCAACTTTATCAATCTATAATCAGCTAGTAATGTGTATTTAGTTTCAAATTTTCGTTGTTGTAATGATTCGAAATCACAAATAATTTTCTGAGGATTAAGCTGATCAGACATTTTTATACCGTTATGTTGTAATTTTTCAATCGCAGAAATAATGGCATTAATATTTTCATGATTCATTATATAATAATATATTTATTTAAAATAAAAATAAAAATATTCCGAATATAAAAATAAAAATAATAAAATATTTCTGAATATAAAAATATTTCTGAATATGAAAATAAAAATATTTCTGAATCAGAATAAAAATATTTCTGAAGATAAAAATAAAAATATTTCTGAATCAGAATAAAAATAAAAATAATAAAATATTTCTGAATCAGAATAAAAATATTTCTGAATATAAAAATTAAAATAATAAAATATTTCTGAATATAAAAATATTTCCGAATCAGAATAAAAGTACAAATAAAAAAATATTTCTGAATCAGAATTAAAACAAAAACTAAACAGTAGCGATGATGAGCGGTTTGGCGTTCTCTTTTTTGTTGTATCTTTCTACTTGCAACTATCAAATTAGCAGGTCTCCACAAATTCCAAAAATCACCCATCGTAGTTTCAGGAATTACTTCACGCATTATTTCACATTGAATTTTATCTGGCTGCAGTCAGATTAACTTTTTAAATTCTTTCAGCGGTTCATCAATAGCTCTATGATCATTATTTGTCTCCTGATAATAATCTACGAACGTTTTTAACCACTCAAGAGGAGAAGCCCCAACAAAAGGTGGCGGTTGACTATGATCACCACACATTATCACAGCGGTATTTTTCGTCAACAACCAATCAAGAAACATTCTTAATACTTCCCACGATACCGTACAAATTTCGTCCCAGACAGCAATTTTAGGAATATATTTCTCACCCATTTGCGATGGAGTCCATGCGTCTCCGCACCATCTAAAGAAACTATGATAAGTTTGAGATTTTACTCCTCGTTCGTTCATTTCTCTGGCGAGTCTATGTGTGAGTGTCAAAACAACCACATCTGAACAACTGCTGAATAATTCAATCGCACGCGTTGTTTTTCCAGAACCACCACACCCATTAAGATAAACGGTTTTATGTCTGGCCACAGGATCATATACCGATGGCAACAGCGAAGATTTTAATACTTGATTATTATTCTTGTAGTATGTCCCCTTAATTTCAACGTCGGAAGATTCAGAATAACTAAATATATTTTCTCGTTTTTTTCTCCATTCGCCCGATGATGCATCAGAGCCAAGTAATTGTTCGAGCAATCCTGCGTATTTTTTATTGATATAAATGAATCTGTGGCAACCCTAACCGCGGTATCAGGAAATATGTTTATCATCGATAATAAATTTATCGAAACGTATGCTAACGTCGGAGATCTCAAATGAGTAAACTGCGGTAACTCACCATCAATATACCTCACAATTGTACTTAATTTAGTTCCGTCTGATAAACAAGCATTACTTCGACTTATAAATGTGTTTCTGTCCGTTGTATCGGCAATTATAAAATCGGGTTCGGCATCGTCCATAATTAATCTTGTACACGTTCGTTTACGATCGCATGAACCACCCTGAGTAAACTTACCGATTATTTTTCTGCCTAGATCTTTTCCAACTTTATTTTCATAATCAATTTCATCGGGATTATCGGTAATTATTTCACTGGGTTTTGGTAACCAGATTTGTTTTTGTGAATGATACAATATTATCGCTTCACTTACAACCAACGATATTAAAATTTTATTATCAAGCATATATCGTAATAATACTATTGGAGCCCAATATTTTTCTGAGAAATGACTGCCAAACCAAGGAAAAACAATCGGATGAAGATTTTCCGTAAACGAAAACGACTCTATACAGGCGAATCCAATCAAATCAAAATCTGGCAGAGTCCATTTATCGCAACTCTGGTTATCTCGTGTGTTGGATGTCCAAATCTCTCAAAGTATTCAGAACACTCTCCGTATGCAAGAAAACTTCCAGGATAACATGCTACCATATCAACTGAGATAACATCCTTAGAATCGTATTTAGTATTCCACAATCAGCCGTATTCGATGCAGCTGCGTTGAATATCTTCAAGAAATTCCAATCGTGTCGGTTTCCATGAATTTTTCTCCTGAGCAAAGTGAGCAGCAACTGATGGAACGGTAAAACAATTATTCAGTAATTGTTCAGCCCTGGCATCGTCAGGAGTATATTTTAATGCAAGATTTTTCATTTCTTCGTGGAGTGATTCTGAACGATAAATTTCTCCGCTAGGTCGTACAAACTGATCATAGTTTACGGATTCTGAACTTTGAAATAACCACACGGATACAGGGTCATTCTTACTGATATTTCTGATAAAATCAAATATATAATCATCATAAAATTTAACTGTTCTGTCTCGTGAAAATATTGTTACGGTCGATGTCCATGCATGTGCGTTATGATCAATAATTTCTATCGGAGCTCCTCTTGATTCATATTTCGATTCGTATAAAATCTCTCCGGTATTTTTTTGTACCACATTTCACACACTTGCCTGTAAGTGCACGCTTTTTATTTTTTGTTATTATAGTTGTTAATCCACTGGTGGGGGTGGATGCTCTGCATCGAACACAGTACAAATTCATATTATTTATTATATTTGTACAACATGGATATTATTGACTTTTCAGCGACACGAAATCAAGAGCCAGTCAAGCATCATCCAGCACTACCAAATTCTACCAGAGCAATTATACTTGGCCCATATGGGTCTGGTAAGACGCAATTGCTGCTTAATCTGATAATGAGATGGCTCAAGTGGGATAAGTTATATTTAGTGGCACCATCTGTAGATGATCAACGATGTTTTGAAGTACTTAAAGATTTTAATGAAAATGCAAAGTTGCTGGATGAAGACGGCAATGATATTATCGATTTTATCACCGATTTTGATGAAGTTCCATCTATAGATGACCTCGATGGATTTATTAATAATCTCGTGGTATACGATGATGTGATGCTGAAGAAACAATCAAATCCAGCTCGATATTTTCTCGAGGCAAACACAAAAACACAGACGTGATTTATGTTACTCAGCGATATACACAAATACCTAAAGTGATCAGAGATAACTGCAATATTTTAGTTGTGTTTAATGGAGTCGATACACATACTCTGCGAAATATTCACCAGACTTGGCGTTCAGGGGATATGGATATGATTAAATTTAAAAACTTCTTTTCAAAAGCACAAGCTACCCCACACGGATTTATCATGATAAATTTACATGACCCCAGATCAAGGTATCATATAGGTCTCGATAACATTTTCGGCTGAGAGACAGCAGAGAGGGTGACGACTGCGAGTAAGTATTCGGCGAGTAAATAAATACGCTACAAAAACTCAAAACACGCGCGTCAAAACTAAAATAACAATATGAGCTAACCAAATTAGAGGAATCTCGATCGGTTAGAGGATTCGGTTTGGAGTTACTGAACTCGTGTTTTGAGTTTTTGTAGGAACCTTTATTTTTCGAACAAATATAATTGAGCCTAGTCTGTTCACTCTCTCTCTCTCTGCTGCTTGGTGACGCTTCGACATCGTTTCTATTTGAACTCGCACGGAATAGTACTGCCAGTTAAAGTTGTTGATTATTAAACCCGAGGCTGCGGACGACAACCACCACATTATTCGACTCTACCGTTGCAAATGCGACTGGACGGCTGTGTCACATTCACATGTTTATAAGCAGTCCGCGGTAGATATGTACTTCAAATCATGTCAAAGTCATTTGCAAAACATTCGAAAAACTTCCAAAAGCTTAATAAACCAAAGTGAAATATTTTTTAAACTAACCTATTCGACAACTTTATATTCATTATTAGTCTTTGTTGTCTACCGTAGCCACCCTTGACCAATAAACCCACCTCTGAATAATTGTCCCCACGTATAATCTAATCAAACAAAGATTAAAAGAATGGTATTATCAGAGTTGGTGTACTTACATTTCAGATACCAGTAAATATCAATATTATAAAATATTGAAAAGGTCTTCATGTTGAATCCTATTTTCAAATGGTAAGAAATAATAGCTAGTGGTAAACATTTTCTAAAGTACGTATATGTTCTTGGTTCACATGATTTAAAAAGGGATCACAGAGGAGCAAAGCAAAGGCGTTACCGCTACTTTAACAAGAACTTATTAATGAATTACATGATTGCTACGGACTAAATATTTAAATTCATTTTCAGTTTGTTTTAAGATGTGCGAGAAAAGAAATGATGTCTGGATAAATTAAGTGCGTACTTGTGTCATCGATCTTGGCACCCACAGGTAGAAGCCTATTGATTCGGCCCTGATAACATGGATCAGTTGGTCCAATAGAGATTTACTTGGATTCCATGTAGGTTTGGTTAGGGATAAT